>KK901692.1:43524-73455 GCA_000696445.1 Aquilaria agallochum
TGGTGGGATAACCCCATAATTCCACCCTTAGACTTAAGTGAAAAGCTTGAACACCTTAAGGTTTACACTAGGACATTTAGGTCCTTATTACCTTTAGTGTTTCCTTTGTTCAAACTTGTCTTCTATGAGTAATTTGGTCCTCCAATAGCAATTTCATACCATTTATATCCTTCCAATAACTCTCCAAGTCTCTTTCTTGAGAGTTTTGCAATTGAGTACCCGAATTTCCAAAACTTTACAAAAAAGTCCATAGGTTGCTTGACAAACAAGCAAATCCTTTAGGATTTTCTTGGGGGCCAAGTTACCAACTTGGAACACTTTTAAGGAGGTATTGATCATACCTTTTACCCTCTACACTTCAATCACTATGGTGAGAATTACACAATATAATTGTTTTTAGCCATTATGACACACTTCTAATTCTCCCATTTTGTGAGGTGGTAACAAAAGGACTCTATAAAATGTGATATTGGGCAAGTAAAAGTAATGGATTGCATACCTATACTTTTTGAAGAAGAATATATGGGCTTGAATGGTAAAGAGTCTAAGACTGAGTTGGACAAGATCCCTATTATGAAAGAATTCCCAGAAGTATTTCTTTTTGAGCTTCTAGGCTTACCTCCCTTGGGGGAAATAAAGTTTGAGATTAAACTAACTCCAGGGGAAACTCCTATGTCTGTTACACCCTACAGGATGGCAATTTCTGAAATAAATGTGCTGAAAAAGCAGCTAGATAACTCCTTGAAAAAGGATTCATTAAACCAAGTGTGACTCATTAGGGGGCACCAGTGTTGTTTGTGAAAAAGAAAGATGGGACTCTGAGATTATGCATTGACTATAGAAAGCTCAATGCTATGACTATGAAGAACAAGTAGCCTATCCCCAGGATTGAAGATTTATTTAATCAACTTAAAGGAGCCATAGTGATCCTAAAGATTGATCTTAGATTAGGGTACTTCAAACTAAGAGTTAAAGACGTAGATATTCCTAAGAGTACTTTCAGAACAAGATATGGTTAGTTTGAATATACAGTAATGCCTTTTGGGCTTACTAATGCTCCAGCTTTCTTTATAGATGATATCCCAGTATACTCAATAGATGAGGAGGAGCATGAAAAACACTTGAGAATAGTGCTGGATGTGTTAAAGAAACATCAACTATATGGAAAAGAGAGCAAATTCCATTTCTAGACCAATCAAATTGAATTCTTAGGCTATATAATAAATGGGCAAGGAATGGCTGTAGACCCAGCAAAAATTAAAGCTATCCTAGAGTGGAAGCAACCACAGAATGTTAGAGAAATAAGAAGCTTCTTGAGTATAATTGGCTATTATAAAAGATTTGTACCAAAATTTTCTATAATGACAGCTCCATTAACCAAATTGACAAGAAAGGGGAAAACGTTTAAATGGTCTAGGGAATATGAAAGGAGCTTTGAGGAACTCAAAGACAAGCTCACTTCCACTTCTATGCTAATACTGCCTAATCCCAATAAACCTTTTGAGGTTTACACAATTGGATCTATTGTGGGATTAGGGTGGTTTCTTAATGCAAGGAAAACAAGCTATAGCTTATGGATTAAGGCAACTAAGATCACGTGAGAAGAATTATCCAGTGCATGACCTATAACTTGTAGCTGTGATTTTTACCTTGAAATAGTGGAGACATTATCATCTAGGTAAGGAGTTTCAGATCTTTGATGATCGTAAAAGTCTCAAGTATCTCTTTACTCAGCAAGAATTAAATATAAGACAGAGGATATGGCTTGAATATCTCAAGGACTTTGACTGCACCATTGAGTGCACCGAGGGCAAAGCTAACAAGGTGGCTAATGCCCTAAGCAGGAAATATACAGGCATCTTGAAACATGGAGAAGAAGAACCAAATGAACTTAATAGCCTAGCTTGTTTGGCTAACAAATGGCTAAGATGGGAACAAGCCTAATTTAGAGTAGTGACTATTTAGTCAACTTGGAAAGCAGAAGTATAGAAGGCACAATAGTAGGATGAAGATCTTACTACAATATCTGGGCAGAGACATGGAAAATTATTCAGGGGTTCTCTTATAGGTAGGAATTGCTATATTTTCAAGATAGAATATATGTACCCAAAGGGTATTAACTAAGAGAACAGATTCTGAAAGAAGCTCACTCTAGTAAGATGAGCATACATCTTGGAACTATGAAGATGTATCAAAGTTTAAGAGAACACTTTTGGTGGCCTAACATGAAAAGGGAAATTTACACATTTGTGTCCAAATGTGTAGTATACTAACAAGTGAAGGTAGAACATCAAAGACCAGGGGTAAACTTCAAAATTTGTCCATACCTGAAATAAAATGAGGATTCATATCTATAGGTTTTCTGGTAAGCTTGCCCACGACAAGAAAAAAGCATGATACCATCTGGGTAATTGTGGATAGACTTACAAAGTCAGCTAACTTCTTGCCTATTAATCTCATAGATTCTTTGGATAGGTTGGCACAGTTGTACATTAAAGAAATAGTGAGATTGCATGGCATTCCAAATGACATAGTTTTAGACAGAGACCCAAGGTTTGTGTTTAGATTTTTAAAATCAGTACATCAGGCATTGATTACTCAATTGAAACTAAGTTCAGCTTAACATCCTTAAGCTGATGGGCAAATAGAAGTTCAGCTTAACATCCTTAAACTGATGGGCAAATAGAAAAAACCATACAAATTCTAGAAGATATGTTAAGGTGTTCTGTATTGGACTTTAAAGGAGAATGAGATTAACTCTTACCTTTGATAGAATTCTCCTACAATAACAACTATTGCTTAGTGATAAAGATGACACCTTATGAAGCTCTGTATGGGAGGAAATACATAGCTTCCCACTATTGGCAGGATCCTAAGGATACAGTTGAGATAAGACCATAATTGATCCATAACACCATTGAAAAGATCAAGATGATCCAAGAAAGGATCAAGGATGCCAATGATAGAGACCAAGCCTATGGCAATGAAAGAAGGAGAAGATACTTGGAATTCCAAGGAGGAGGCTATGTGTGGATTAAATTTTCCCTATTAAAAGAGTCATGAGATTTGGAAATAAGGGTAACATAGCCCTTAACCTAGCCTTTAGATACATTGGACCATTCCTAATAGTGGCTATAATTGGTAACGTGGCATATAAATTGGATTTACCTTTAGAGTTGGGTCACATACATGATACTTTTCATGTTAGTATGCTTAAAAATCACTTATCTGACCCACAATAAGTTATACCAACTTTTGATATTTGATTAACCCCTAACCTCTTTTATGAAGATGAACCTGTAAGGGTTCTAGCTAAGGATGTGAGGAAGCCAAGGAGTAAGTGGATAAACATGGTGAAATTCCAATGGTCTCACCAATTTAAGAAATAAGCTACTAGGTAAATAAAGGCTAAAATGCTCAAAAGAAACCCAAGGCAATTTCCCACATTACTTGAGAATTTGGAGGACCAAATTCTTTAAGTGGGAGAAAATGTCATGCATGTAACTTGCATAGGCTGTGGGTTATGACTCTAATGTGAGTATGATGAACACAAAAGATGTTAATAGACAATGCAAGTTGTGAAACATTAAGAGAAAATACCTACAAGATACTCTAAGGGCATATCAATGGGAACATGATAGAAGAAAAGTGCTCTGTTTCTAAGCCAAATGTGACTAAAATGTGTTCATGATGGGTCTTGAAAGGAAGACTCATGGTTTGAAGAAAGATTGCAAAAACTTGAGTGCATTAAGAGAAAAACCAAAGAGGGCCACAAAGGGGCTATGAGCACACCTTTGTGTACATTCATGTGAACTTGAGGGCTCTAAAGTCTAAAACACTAAGGGGAATTTTCTGAACTCAATGCCTAATGTCAAGATACAAGAGAGGGCAGATACATAAAGCCAAGAAATGTGAAGAACACATGAGAAATGACAAGGGCACTTTAGGGTGCACTAGAGGACCCTTAAGTGCACTTTGTGTGCAACTATAAACATGTGAAAGCTCTAAAGCCTAATGTCTTGAAAAGAATTATACAAGCTTGATGCTTATCATGAAAATGATAATAATGGCTACAATTTGGTCTAAGAGAAGGTGAAAAACACAAGGAACCTATGAAAACACCTTAAAGTACACTAACGAGCTCTCGGATGCACTTTAAGTGTACCTATGTTTAATGCAAAGTTTGAGAGCCTAATTGGCCAAATTAACTGATGAAGTGGGTGCTCACTATGTGCCACTTGAAGAGTAAAGTAGGAAAAAAGAAGTATTAATGGATTTGAGCCATTTGGGAGGATATTAGACCAAGGACTAGTTGAAGTCCTTGGCTGTTAATCCATTTAGCCATCGTTTGATTTTGTAGTCTTCAAAGCAAATTCATTGTAGCTTCTTACCTTGTTCCTAGTTCTACTATAACCTCAAAATCCTAGTCAACTACCTACTTAAGCACCGAGACATACAGAAAACAAAAAGAAAAAAAATGAGCCAAAATCAAAACTAAGTATGGTGGTGTATGGCAAGCCAACAATTGTGCTCTTTATGAGTTAATGTCTTCTTATTTTCTTACTATCTACTCATCTTCTAGAACCTAGGCAAACCTTTAACAAAACACCTTAAAGCCACCGAAAAGAAGGAAGGCAAAGAAGAACAAAGACAAAGCCAAACCGAGACATGGTGATACCAAACTAGCCCATGGTGTTGTCTATTGTTACATGGTCTATGATCAATCTTCCTTGATATCATTTTATCCATAGGTAAGGACCTATATGAAGCTTCTTCACTTGTATTTTGAAGGGGAAAAGCTTTCCTAAGGGATGGCTAAGGTCAAAGGAACCTAGAGGCTATGTAATGGCCTATGTGTGCTTTAAGCACTATGGTAAGCTAGATAGTTTGCTTTTAGAAAACATAGAAGTTTGGCCAATCTTGATCAATTAGTTAGAGCTCTATGTTAATTAAATCTAATCAAAGTTATCACATGAAGAAATTGAAAGAGAATCAGGCTTTCTATGTTAAGGAAATAGTATGTATGTGGTGTATGTGTATTTGTGTGCTTCTCTATTTGTATGCGTGTGCTAACCACTAATTTGTATATACAAGTATCTTGTATTATTTTGTCTATGCAGCTTTTGGTGTCTTTTATGTCTTTGGATGTAGGTTATTAAGCAAAGTTGGAGGTTTTTATGTATAGCAATGTTATAAACATTGGGAAGGCACTAGGTGCTGTATTTGGGCTCTTACCGAGTACCTATGTACTCATGCCCTCTTTTGCCCATTTCAGGTAAAGAAGTACAAGATTGAAGGGCTAATGAACTTCTAGGAGAGGTCTATATATAGAGAGGTATACTATGAAATTTTGGCTTATGAAAGAGGAAGCATGGGAAAGTTCATAAGAATGAACTAATGGTCATGTTATGTTATTGTGTTTGTAGGCTCTGATGGCTGCTGTGGGTCTTGCTATGTTTGGATCCATCCTGGTATGGGTTAGAACAATAAGAGTAAAATGGTAGTTATGGCCTAAATATCAAGTCAAAGTGGAGGTCAAAGTGAATGTGGGCTTAGAGACAGTTCAAGCCTATGTAGCATGCATGACAGTTAGTGGACCAAACTTTTGTTGTACACAACTTTGGGCCATGTAGTCCATGTTGTCAAATTTTGGCCTATAAATAGTTATATGTAACTAATGGCAAAGAGACTTGAGCAAAATATGGTATGTGCCTTGTTTGTACTTATTTGGCTTTAGTAAACCTTAAGGCATTAAGCATAGCATGATAGGATAAATGTATGCATGGTTTGTAACCTAGTGTGTATGCATGTTTGTATGCTTGGATGTGTATATGTGCTCACATGACAAATGCATTAGGCAGGCCTTAGGCAAGCCTCCTAAAGACACTAAGACACACACTCATGCTCATGCACCCCAGATGCATTAAAAGGAAAGGTAATAAGATTGGCTAAGTAAGTGCGTTCACTAGAATAACACATTAAGCTGATAACTTAATGTGTTAATATAGCAACTTAAACTATTAATCAATTACTCCCACCTAAGTTGGGTTTAAGAATCCTGGGAGTCATGACCTAATCCACCATATGTTAGATAAGCAGCTAAACCTCCAAGAAAGGTTTAGGGTGGGGGTGAATTTGGTCCTGACAGTTATAGCATGAAATGTGAAATACAGCCAAAGTCGCCTCCATGCTAGGACCAAAAGTAAATATCCTTTTGTAAGATAGGGTATCCTACTTCGGTGTCATGTAAGGATTTGCTCATATAGTACACTGGCCATTGCTTTCCATCTTCTTCCTCTCTGAAAAGAACCGAGCCCACTACTCTTTCACTGACAGAGAGGTAGAGTATGAGGGGTTCCCCTTCCTTTGGTTGCCAAAGTGTAGGCAAGTTGGCCAGATATTGTTTCAGACAATCCCATGCTTATTGGCATTCTTCATTCCACAGGCAGTTGTCCTTGTCTTGATTGGACACTTCTTCAACAGCCTTGGTCAGTTGCTTGAAAAATGGTCGACATTGGTCCCCATAGTGCGATATAAATCTACTGTGCATGGTTATTTTTTCGATAAATATTTGTATGTCTTTAAGTGTCTTCGGCGTCCGAGCATCAAGCAGGGTTTTGACCTTCTTAAGCTTAGCGTCCATCCCTTGTTCAAAAACCATGAACTCAAGGAATTTTCCAGACATAACGCCAAACACACATTTCTCTGGATTTAACCAAATGCAAAACTTTCTAAGTTGTTGGAAAGTTTCTCTTAGGTTGCCTATATGATCATTCGGCCACTTGCTTTTAATGATCATGTCATCTGTATACACTTCCATATTTCTCCCAATTTGGTTGGTGAATGCTGTGTCCATGAGGCACTAGTAGGTTGCTTCAATATCGTTTAGTTTGAAAGGCATGTGGACGTAACAGATGGTTCTTTCATCGGTGATGAAGGATGTTTTCTTTTCATCTATCATGTCCATCCGAATCTGGTGATACCCATTAAAGGTGTCCATGAAACTTAGCAAACCATATTTAGTTATAGAATCTATAGGCCTATCAATTGAAGGCTAGGGATATTAGTCCTTTGGGCAAGCGTCATTCACCCTGACGAAGTCTATGCGCATCCAATGTTTATTACTTCCCTCTTCGGTTGCTATGACAATATCGCTGAGCCAGTGTAGATATTTCACTTCTCTAATTACACGTGCCTCTAGGAGTGATTCTATCTCTTTCTTGATGAATTCCTTTTTGTTTGGGGCAATGCTACGTTTTTTTTTGCTGAATAGGCCTAGCATTAGGGCTTACTTTAAGACTATGTTGAATTACATCTAGATTTATGCTAGGGATGTCCTTAAGCAAGTAGGCACATAAGTCCTTATTTGAAAGAAGAAAAATTACAAGATTTTCCTTTTTCTCTTATGGTGTGTTTTTTCCCACTCAAGTACTTCAGCCAAGAATCATTTTTAGATCCTCAATTTCCACTTTCTCTTCCCCACCCTTGTCATCCTTCAAGAAATAGTCCTCCTTTTCCCTGAAGTCCTTTTGTATCATGAGTGAAAATTTTGAAGGGGCCTTCTAGCCTTGATGAACACCTTTCGCACCTTTGCCTGGTCAATGAAGATTTTAGAGTCCCTTTTGATTGCTACAAAGGTCAAGGCTAGGTTTACATCTGAACTCATGTGAAGATTACCCAAGACTTGCCTACCAAGAATGGCATTGTATGGAGAAAGGACATCAATGACTATAAACCTTGTCATGATGGATGCAAAATGTTCAGATCTATCCTTGATTGATATTCCTTTTACCATTAATGGCAAATCAATCCATTTAAGGACGGGGAGCTCTCCTGTACCTACACCAAATGTAGGGTCTGTCATTGGATTGAGCATGTCTCGAGGAATTCCCAGACAAGGCAAAAGATGAGCAAACATGACATTGGCATTTAAGTGTTCGTCGCATGGGACCCTCTTCATGTCCTAATTGCCAATATGGGCCATGATTAGTAGGGGCTCATCGTGGGGAAATTTAACCGAGGACCCATCGCGACACATGAGTTTGTTCAAAGGATTGTCAAAGTCCACCAGGGTGATTTCATGCTCTTTTCTTTTCCTTTCTGCTGAGGGTATACCTATGGTGATGGTTTGAATTACCCCCATCAGAAGAAGGGGCTGCCTTCGGGGGCTCTTATTAGTTCAGCACCGATCAGAGTCATACTCTTCATCTTCTGCCCTTTTTTCCTCATCTTTGTTGTCATGCCCTTTGGGGTTGGGAACCGAAGATATTGTCGAGATTTCCCTTGCTTGATTAAGGATTCTATGTATTTATTGAGCTGGAAACAATCTTCAGTATCATGGACATGATCACAGTGAAACTAACATTATTTCTTCAAATTTTTCTTGTTATCCGATGCCATGGCTCTCAGATGCTAAACAGTCACTCTCTGCTTTTCGGGGGTCATCAAGATGTTCAACCTTGTGTTGTTCAAAGGGCTAAAGGTCAACTATTTCTTTCGGCTTTTCTGAGGCTGGTTACTTGCCTCCCCTTAATATTGAGGTTGGCTAGAAAGAGCTTTAATACTCTGATTGTCATACTTTGGTCCACCCATCCAAAGTTCTTCAATAGTCATGTGTTGTTCGGCTCTCCTATATAACTCACCTAAGATTTCAAGGGGTCTTTCAAAAATTCATAGAATAGCTGTGAGTCCCTTTTAAGACCTCTAGTCATCACCAAAATCTGAATTTCAAGAAAAAAATCTGGGATGCTCAGGGCTTGCTTGTTGGACCTCTCAACATAATCTCAGATGGTCTCACCATTCTTCTAGGTTATGTCAAACATTTGAATGGGCATCTTCATCGTCAAGCGTCTTTCGATAAACTGTTGGCTGAAGGCTGTGTAGAAGTCCTTAAAGTTTGTAATGGATCTTGATGCCAAAAAGTTGTACCAAGCTGTGGCAAGTCCCAAAAGCGTTACTTCAAAGCACTTGCTGAGGGCGGCGTCAATAGTGCCATGCAGCACCATGCTTCTACGATATTTCGTCAGGTGTGCTTGTGGATTGCTTATGGCATCGTAGTTCTCCAACCTTGGCATTTGAAAGTCAATTAGCATTGGTGCCTTGGCTATTTCTGAAAGCCACGACCGTATAGGCTTTCTGGACATTTATCTCTCCACTCGATCCAGCCTTTCTAGAAGATTCTCCATCAAGATCGTAGCAGATCCCTCTTCTCCTCAGCGATGATCTTTTAGTCATGGGGAGCAATGCCTTCTCTTTGTAGAGGCACTTCACCATCACGGAGAATTGTTCTTTTTTAGGGGAGAAAGTCTTTTCCAGTGTGAAGAGGGATGTTCTCTAAAGGGGTGTAAACTCTTCCTTCTTTGTCTTTGTGGGGTAACTTACTTAGTTGAGGAGTCAGTGTGCAAGCTGGGGTTTTGAGTGCCTTGGCATGATCATTTGTGGCCTATATCCTTGGGCTATTTGGGAGAACATGTCCGGTTTATGAGCTTAGCCTAAGCCAGACACTAGTTAAGGTGTTAAGTGACCTCAGCCACTATCAAGTGCTAGAATTTGCATAGGAAGCCCTTTGTGGTCGTTAGGGGATGCTCTTCCTTTAGCTGTGAAGTCTTCAGGGGAGGAGAGGGTGTATTTGCAGCATTTTCAAGCTTCATTACGGACTGGGGGTTCAGGAGCCCCTCGTCCTTTGAGCGATGCATCTCTACAATGGCAATGAGGGACTAGGTTCCCACAAATGGTGCCAAATGGTGCTCAAATACATCTTCTATGTATGAATGGGTACTCCAATAGCAATAGTAAATGCAAGCAAAGATGCCTGAGGAAGGGAGTTCTACAAGATGAAGAAGGAAGAAGGCTAAGGGGGACCCCCGAAATGTTGTTCGGAGAAAAAACCTCTGATGCCAAAGTTAGGCTAAGTACTTTAGGGAAGACTATAAGGATATGGAAATAAGGTTTTGGATCTTTTACCTGGGAGGCTTTTTTGGAGTATTTATAAGGGGATTAGCTAGGCGGCTGCTTAGCTCAACATGAAGAAAGCTGAACACGAGTATGGTTAGATTAAGGGTTCTAAGCTCCTTGCTCTTCAAGGAATGACCCATACCAGCTAGGTTGTATGAGCAGAATGGAGCTCTAACATGATTTAGGGGCGAGGTCATAACTGTCTTGTTAGTGGTCCCGAGTGCCATATGTTGATACAGCTAAAGAAAGTCAAACATTTGGGCACCTTCTTCGGCGTCGAGGCTACTGTTCCTTACCCAAGGGTACCTCGGTCTGAAGGTGCTTGAATACTAGTCTTCTCGATGATGACCCTTGTTAGACCTTACTACCGAAGGAGACCACCCTTTATTTGTGCGTGCTATTCGGTAGACAGGCTAGGGTGCTAGCCTTTTGGCTATCACAAAGGATGAAAATGTATGCGCATATGTCAGCCCTCAAACTACACAAGGCCTGTAATAAATTACATATATTATGTATATATGTGTGTCCTCAGGTTTTTCTTTGCAGGATTTATTATTTATTTGTAGGTACCTTAATCCATTATTGGGAATCTTCAGATTCTCACTTCCTTTAGTATTGCTGTGCAAATTTCATTTGTAAGGAGCTGACGACTATAGGGGGCTGTCGAGTTCATGTTGTTCTTACAAATAACCACCTAGTGAATCATTTATTGATTCTAGTTGTACTGGTTAAGTTATCTGTGCTAACTATAGTTATCTTGCACCCTTGTAGAGGCTAGTGGCACAAGGAAAGACATAGTAGAGCATAAATCTCAGTAGTAACTTTATGCTATACATTTGTATACTAATTTAGCCTCCGATGTTCCTACATCAAGTAGTATTTATTAAGTTGCTTTGGGCATGTGCATAGTCTTTATTCATTTGGTGATGCACAAGCATGATTATTACTTGTAGTAAAATTCACTATGTTTTTATGCTTTGACTTCTATTTTATTAACATTTAATAAATGCTAGCAACATTTTCAATTTATTTTCTTAAAGCAAAATTCATGTTGAAGCAATTGCATGCATAGTGTATATTAGTAAGGGTGATCAAATGGTTTATTCAGTTATAATTGAAACTGAATAACCACATTTTTTTCTTTTACAATGTTAAACATTAATAACCAAATAGACTGAACATTTGCTCAATACTAAAAAAACTGAAAGCTGAATTAACTATCCTCAATTGCATGCATAGTGTATATTAGTGGGGGTGATCAAATGGTTTATTCAGTTATAATTGAAACCAAATAACCATATTTTTATTCTTTTACAATGTTAAACATTAATAACCAAATAGACCGAACATTTGCCCAATACTAAAAAAACTAAAAGCTGAATTAACTATCCTATTTTTTATTTTTTAACCGAATAATCAAAATTCATTAAAGCATGGTTAGGTCTTCATTGTAGGTTTTCTTTCTCTCTATTTTTTTTATAGTAAAAGAAAAGTCAGATAGCCCTCAATCAAACTAGCGAGCTAGCTAGGGCCAGTGATAAAATTGAGCATATAGCCCTACTAGTCAAATCCGAGCTTTCTTATTTCCCTTGTTTTCTTCTACAAAACAAAAGGAGATTGTGACTTGAACTTTTGATTTTTTTTCTATTAAACTGTTTCAATTCAACTTTTCAAAGAAAATTCACAAGCTTAATTACAATTATTTGTTATCTAAATTATTGACTTCTTCAAATAAGCAAAACCAATGCAATTTCTTATCCACATCACTATGCAAACTTCAACATAACCAAAAACCACATAAAGTCAAGATTCAACTATACAGGAACCTAAAACAAAAGAGAACAAAAGAGACGAGCTACAACAACCCTTATTAAGGAAAAACTTGGAACGAGACGAGGAGAATAAGGCCTACAAATGGGAACTTGGGAATTAACAACAATGGAAGAGACAAGCATTTAGTAATATAGAAAAAAAGATAGTCATGCACAACAATTATAGACGGTTGGCAACGGTGAGGGAAGCAGAAGAGGGAATTACCTCAATCGTGCGACATAAAGGGAGGAAACATAAAAATCAATGACACAGGCAAGTCGAGGATGGTCAGCAATTGTGAGTAAAGTATAGATTCAGCGACTTTAAGCATAGAGAGTGAAGGAAGAACAAACCCTAGTTGACGTGAAAGTGAGAGTTGATGAGACTAAGAATTTGAAAGTTAGGCTGAATGAGAGAAATATAGATGACTTAGATGAAATGGATCAAAATGACATCATTTTTCTTATAATAATTCTATTTATTCAGTCAATGAATTTCTAAGGACTGAAACCGATAACCAAACTAAAATATTAAGTTGGTTATCGGTTAAAACCAGAAATTGAATTTTTTGTTTCTATTCGATAACCAAAAATTGAAAAAGCAATCAGTTATCCAATTATTTTGATTAAAACCAAACTTCTGCTTACCCCTATATATTAGGTTAATAACTAGATGCATGAATCATTTTAAATCTGGACAAGTAATTAGCTAGCCAACCGCAACTAATGTGGGACTCTGGTTCTATAGTCTTCTTGGGAGGACACAACAGAAATGACTTTATACTAAATTGATTACATGACTTTGGTTGAGTTTTCAAGGACTTTAGAATGTCAATCTGCTTTTATTGTCATATTGCTCAAAAGAGTGATCCATCTTTTTTTTTCCTTTTTTGATTTTAAGTTTGCTTGAGCGCAAGCAATGTTTCAAGTGTGGTGAAATTTGATGTCTTAATTGTTCATATTTTCATCACACTTTTCCTTGGCTTTGCTTTTTTCTTAAGTGTTTTTGGTAGGAATTGGTGCTTAATTGCTTTTCATTTTGTTTTTCAGTTATATTTCAACTCATTTACATGATAGGAAGGATTTTTACAAGTTTGGAGTTAGAATTTGAATTTTTGGAAAATTAGGCTGCTGACATGCCCTTAGTCATGGCTATGTTGATAGCCATGTACCTTCCCTATTTTTTTTTGTAGCCTAACAAGCCCATGATGTAGAATGCACCCATGTCTATGTCATACCCGTGTTTCTAATTGTGTCATTCAATTTGATTGTAAATTTTTGTGTCCAAAAGAGCTACACAGCCTTGGTCATGGTCATGTGTCAAATCGTGTCGAGTTGTAGTCATGTCTAAGTTGGGAATTTTGTAATTTTTTAAGGAGATTAGCATAGTAGGAGTTAGTAGAGTGTATGGTTCACGTAGGGTTCATAGTATAAAGTGATTTGAAGTAGTTTTGGACGATCAACAACATTTGATTCACATCAGAATAAGAATTTGACACACCCCCCTAGCCAGGAACCTAGAAAGATGATTTGAAAACAAAGTGAATAAGTTCCATTTTTTTTTTCTAGCCCAAACAAGCACCTAGAATGGCTTGTGGCTCTTTATAAAGAATTCCTAGCAAAGGGTTTTAAGCAGGTTTCTTATAAAGTGGGCTATGAGCTTAACATGTGTCAAACACTATTTTGAAAAGAAGTTAATAACTTTTTGTTGGATAAATAATGCTTGGTTGAATGGATTTAAAATACATAAGCTCAAAATTGTAGAAAATTGAAAATTTGCATGGAAAGTCTTCTAACAAGAATTATATACTGTTGTATTTGAAATCATTAAATATAAAATATTTATAAGTTTGTTACAAAAAAAATTTTGTCCATGAGAAATCAGTCAAAACTACACAAAAACATGAACTACAAGGGTAAGAAGCTTTTGACCAGAACTATTTAAACAAAATCCCCAATTAAATTGATGCATACTTGGAGTTCAGTCAAAATCTCCAAGACACTCATTTATTTTGCCAAGGTCCACAGAAACAGTAAAACACTCAGTCCAACAACATTGTTAGAATGAACTACCAAAAGCTTTGTAAGCTTAGTAAAAACGTTATGATCAATAATCCAGCATAATTCTCAACCCATCTGAACCATAAAATACTAGAACACAGGACAACAAAATAAATCTCTAACTATCTTGTTATGGATTCTCAGCATTGATAAGTAAGGGATGAGTCTATAATGAAACTTAGTAAGGAAATGCATTAAAAAAACCAATAAGTAGATTGCTAGTAAACGTAAATAAATTATGTGCATATTAATAAGAAAACCAATTAGAGAGCTCAAGGAGTACAGTAATCAGGCAGAATTTGGCCAAGCATAAGTGCTCGTGAGGCACTAAGTTTCTTTCCATTTACTTGCTTTGACAAATGAACACTTGGTTTTACCTTCAAAGAACTAGGCTACAGATAAATGAAGCACTAATCATATCAAAACAATCTTGTCACAGAGCAACTAGGTTTTTTGTACATACATCGGGACTACTTACCAAAAGAAAAATTGTTAGCTTATATAATTAAGCTCAAAATACCAGAAACCATCATTTCCTTGCCAATCCCAAATGAATCAAGCTCTTTAGAACCAACTTCAAGCTTCAATTGCAATGAACTTCCTTGATTTAGACTCTCCTTCGCTATACTTTCTCTTTCATTATTTCTTTCTCTTTTCTTACTTTCTCATACTAACATATATTTAGAAATGGTTTAGGCATGGATCACAACAAGAGCTTGGCAGACTATTTATATGCATGTAAAAGTTGTATGTCACCTTGCTTGCTTATTTCATAAGAAAAACCACTTGGCACTTCTTTTGCCTTTATGTTGCCACATAGCTTTGTTTGTCTACATTCCATGCTCGCATTCATTTCTCCATTACATGTTTTACCACGTTATGTACCTTTTCTCACAAGAAATTGACACTTTAATAGCACTTGACACCATTTTAGCTTTCTCTGTCTTCAAGCCGCCACTTAGAACCATTATCTTGTCAACTATGACTTCAAATTCTATTAGCCATGCATGCAACCACCTATTCCTTCTATTTCTACAAGAATTTGCCACCTAGCCTTCTTAAACTTACAACACCGCCACCCACCATCATGTACGAATTGCATGCCTCTTCACCATTTTATGAGCTGCCACCTAGTTCTTTTACAATTTGTTAGTGCACTAAATTTTTTTTAACCTTTTCATGCACCATATTTGGCCGCCACATGCATGTATTGCCAACTTTTGCTCCATTAATTCATTTTCTTGAAACTTAAGGTTGGTAGTAGAATTAGAACTGCTTTAAATGGTCAAAAAATTTCTTAGATTGAAAGATATTTAGAGATTAGTAGTGAGATTCATAGAACAGGAATGTGTTTTTATAGATTTTTAATTAGGAAAAGATTTCGATCGATCAACATGAGGATAGGGTTTAGCTACCTTGATAGATGAGTTATACTTTCAGATTCGTGGGATACGACCTTCATACTTACAACCTCTATGCCATGGAACGATAGGTGCACTTGCCTTTAGTTCATTTGTAGTTAATTCCACAATTAGGTTGAAAACACATCAAGCACAAACAACATAAGCACTTGATAAAAAAGTTCCATAGCTATCGATATACAATAAACGTATATCAAGGATGGTAGAGACCCTAACCTGAAACCTCAAACCCTTACAAGCACACACCACCCTAATCTTAGCCTTAGATCTGCGTAAGGCTTCTTATAGTTAGCTTCTGTTCCCACTAGCAATTTGAAATTGAAACTAACATGGCCCTTCTTGGCTCTACCTACGAAATATGTAAGAATGGGTCTCACATTGGTTGCAATCGACTTGTTAATTATGTGCGCTCATCTTAAAACTTCATGTCACTAGTTAATTAGCCTAAAAATGCAAGCATGCATGCACTTTTGCTTTGACTTGAGTAAATGAAAAAACATAAAACATTCACATTGCCTAGACATTTTTCCATGGAAACTGAGGATAAAATAATCAAAGTATATAAATCTAACATTTGTATCACCATAACTATACATAATAACCATGTGAGGACATTCAACAAAAGAAGACCACCCAAGAAAAACTCTAGAGTCCTTCACTTTATCCATAAACAAAGGAGGCAACTAGTGTATATAATGTGCACAAGGCTTCTCCTTCTGAGATCTTTTCATCTAACTCTCATCTTAGACGGAATCCTGATGGCGAGCCCCAAAAAGTCCTCCACGTGCTTTGCTAGCTACTGCGGCCATGAAAACTATAGTTAGTACCATAACCTAACCGAAAAGTAACTATGATAACTACAATCACAAAGATTCTTATAACAAAGTGCCTGCAACAAAAGATTACTTTGACAACCCTCAGCGGTTATCAGGTTTAACAGTGTCACAAACTGCATAACATAAACTAGGGAATGAGAATTCAAAAATTCTTAGTAAGGGATCTTCACCTACAAGGAAAAATATTAAGGACAACATAGATATAGTCATATGTAATCTCCTATGACCTTATACAACGTGAGGCTAAACCTATGCACATACATTTTAGTCCCTTATAACTTGTCCTCTACCTAGTCCATAAACTACAAGACAAAGCTTTGTCTACTAGCAAGCAATACTTACTAGCCTCACTAGTGAAGTTCACCACTAGTTGAACCTCCCTTATATTGTGCAGGGGCAATATGGCTGGACTAATTTCAATTAGGTTATGAGGAAATAACTAGGTGTACTAAGGTCACCACAACTTATAGCCAAAAGTACGGCTAGGTCCCTGATAGTACTAAACCTCACACCCAAGCTAATGGTACTACATTGTGGCCCTTTATAACCTAATTTCCTTGCTTATGGTATACGCAACCACAAAACTCAAGAAAAGCTCTTAGGACCCGGAGGAGCTTTGGAATTTTTGGGGTACCATCGCGACACCCTGACCTTTACGTACCCTAAGCACCCCCTCGGACCTTCCTTCAAACCCCCTAGCAAAAGTTACTTTTTGCTAGCATCATAACTGTGGCGACACATCGCCAACCTTAGCGACACGTCCCCATAGTACACAATCCTCGGCAACTACCAAGGGTTTGGCGACACGTCTTAGGCATTGCCAACGTGCTGCCAACCTCTTTGTGCTTAGAAAAATCCCAACGCTTGCCATATACACTTTGGGAGGCCTCCCAAACATGTCATACATGCTTGGAATGACTTCCCACTTCATATACCTATAGAATATGTTGCAAAGGCCACTATGCATCATTATAAACACAACTATGATGCATTAAAACATCAAGCCAAGCTCAATCAATCACTTAGTCCACCATGAACAAACTTGCCCACTAATCAATGCTATTGCCAAAACTACTTGGTTCCAACATCAACAACTCTTTAATAGCATCAATTAAGCTTGAAAGTTTAAATCTGTTACCTTGATTTCAAGTCATAAGCAAGAATTAAGCAACCTTTTACCAAGAACAAAGTTCCACAAGGTTCTACCTAAGTTTTAAGTAAACCAAAGTAATGTGACACTAAATTAACACCAACTGAGCAAAACGCAAGCCACAAAACAACAAATAAACAAGAAATACTTGTTACCTTCGCATAAACCTAGCCACCACAAAGAAAAACATGAAAAACACCTCCAAGACCACAAACTAAGTTTGAAAAGAGCTACCCAAGAATTATATATCCATTGAGTATTCAAATTCCACAAAGAATCTTTGATTTTGGCTAAGAAATCAAGAAGAAATGGTGAGGGTAAGGGGGAACTCGGGTTTGGGAGTGAAAAGGAGCAAGAATGGCAGCCACACCCCTTCTCTTGCACGTTTAAAGCTTTTAAATTAATAAGCCATCAAACTTTATAAAAAGTAACAAAAACCCTTCTTCCCTAAATAGTAACACAAGTCAAACTTAGTCAAATATCTTGCACTTAGGCTAATTTTTGGGTTTAAACAAGAGTTGGGTTTTAAAACACATTTTTTACTTCTGAGACTCAGCCCGACACCTCGGGATGCAAAATTAATATTTTGCTCCTGGACCTCTTTTGGTGTCATAAACTCCTCAGAACTTAATAAACCTTAAGCAACTCACTTAATCTTGCTATGTGAACTTAAAATAAGTGTTCAAATTAGGGTTTAATTTACTTTACCTCCCTCAGTCAAGCTTCCCGCTAGGAGGGCTGTAACAAAATTGATATCAAATACCCACCTAGTTCATTAATATCTAAGCTCAATTGGCAAGGGAAACATAACCTTTACGAACTAGTAGCTTAGCCAAGCTTTTCTTACCACAAGCACAAGCTTTCTCTCTATTCACTAGCTAGTTTTCCTTCACCAAGCCAAGATGATGGCCATTGTTTTCCAAGCAAATGTGGAGCATCAATGTTTCTAGGAACAAGCAAGAAGGGCTTACTTACATCACTTTTAACTTATGGACCTAGATAAGCCACCTAGCCACCTTTTCTAGCACAACCCATATCTTTACAAGTCAAATATCTCACACTTAGCGAGTTATTTAACAATTAGGCACTCTTACAAGTGTAGAAAATACACTAGTGACCCAAAGCTTCAATGCTAGCACTTATACATCCTTGGTAACGGCATTACATTAATTCCTATATACCTCACAAAAGAAAGCAATTTTGCATATTGGCGTGGAGGCCCATTCCTGCACCTGAAAGCTTACTCAAATAACTACTTTAAGATATACCAGGGGTGCCTCTAACTTGAGTAGAATTTAAGCCTTTTCGTATGTGAAAAAATACACCCATTTCCCTAATTTTAAATTTTCTCCCTTAATCTTGCAATGCATGTAAAACAAAAAAAATTGCCCCTTCTTGGGTTTTTAGACATAACCAAATCCATTATATTGGGACCGTTTGGACAACCGAATTACGTTTCTAATTTGCTCTGTCGGCAGGTTAAGGTCCTTCAACCCGGACCAATCATTCTTCGGCTGGCTCTGGATTGCAAGGTCTGCTGTGAACTGGGCCTAATTCTAGGCTTAGTGTATTGCATTCTTTTTAATATATTAACCAAACACTGAAAAATTATATTTATATTTTTATGGAATATTGTATTTCATAAATTTTTCTTTTTTCTAATACTTTGAGAATTCTTTAACAAAACTAAACGAATGCCCAGATCGATTTCTTAGATTGATATCCTACCATAAAGAATCAATAGGGTTAACAACTAATGCCCAGTTTAGCCACGTTAACACGAGGAGATTAACGCTTTCCGGCATAGGACCTGGGTCCAAAACACTGTTTGTTTTGACTCTTCCTCTCGTTTACGTATGCTTCCATCTCCATCAGATTTAGGTATTGTGCTTGAATTTTATTGTGACTCATGAATTTTATTGAATTTTATTGTGACTCATGAATTTTAAGAATTTAATCGAGTTTAGATTTCAAATCTAAAGATGATAATATTTTCTGTGCATGGATCCTTATTCCGTTGCTTGCAAATTGAAATGGCAGAAAGTTTTTTTAACATGATTGATTTCTTCCCTTTACTTCTGGGGATTCATATGGATTAAGATGTGTTTAATTAATAAATAATTTATGGTAGTTAATACTCCCAAAAAATTATAAAAAGTATAAATATTTTTATAATAATAAGTAGTCTATTCATCCCTAAGATGATAGTAATTCTATATTTGAAAAATGCATAAGATGTTAAAAATAAATATTAATATTAATCATAAACATAAAATATAAAAACTATTTATTAAAAAATAAATTTTTTAGAAATTTATTTAGAAAAAATGGGTTAGAGGCAACCAAGATTAATCAAGGGGTTGATTTGTGTGATTCTTAAAAGTTCATGGGTACTAACAACATTCGAGTCAAGTGGATTGATTTGACTAGATTAAATTTTAATTATGAGCAACCTTGGTACTAACAATATAGAGGTTAGCATTTGGGGGACAAACTGTAGGTTCATGAATGTATGGGGTAAATGTTCGTTAGGGTATAACAAGATGTAATGCCCGGACAATCCAAAGTGATTAGGTCCCGGGGTAAGTGGATTAGGAGCATAATAATTTTCTTAATTTAGAAATTAAGCTCAATTAATTTGAGGGGACATTGAATTAAGTATGGCATGGGCATAAATGAGTGTTGGGCATTCTTGAAATTAAGCTTGGCTTAGGCCAAGAGAATTAGTGGTGAAAATGGTGGATTTCAAAGGTGAAGGACTCAATTGGACAAAGGGAATTTTTGTGGTTGGGCTTAATTGCCCAAATTCAAAAGAATGGAGGACTAAAAGGGGGAATTACCCCAATTTGCATGACAAGAATGCCATGGCCGGCCATTCCCCCATTTTCCCATTAAAATATTACTCCACTCACCCTCCACTCACATTAAAATACTACTCCACCCACACCTCCATTCACCTTTGTCCCCCACTCCCACTTATTCTACAATAAAGCCCATACTCCACTTACACCTCCACCCATGCTTGTCCCCCACACTTGTCTCCCACTTATCAATTAATTAAGTACTCCACTAAGGCTCTCCCACCCATTTGGACATGGTATAGCAGACCATCACTCCCCCTCCCATTCAAACACACTCAATTGCACTCAACAAGCCATTTTGCTCTCAACTCTCCCCCATTCTCTCTCATTTTCGGCCAACACAAGTTCTTACCATTCCATAAGCTTTTCCAACTCTCTTCTTCCTCTGAACATTCGGCCATAGCAAGATCATAACCTTCCTAAAAAAAAAAATCAAGTGTTCTTGGTACATTTCAAGCTCCAAGACCATAAAGAGCAAGAATCAAGTGAAGAAGTCAAAGAAAATCAAGGAGGAAGTTTCGGCCATCATCATTCTTGGTGGTTTTGAGCTCTAATCAAGGAGCTCTTTGCATGCATGAGCTTCTAAGTTAATTGGAAGCAAGGAATCAAGAAGAAACTTGAAGAAAAACAAGCTCATAAATTCGGCCTTGCCTCCTTTGTGAGGTTCCGTAAGTATACACCAAGTGTTCTTGGTATTTTGTGTTATTTGAGCTAATCAACAAGTGTTCTTGGTATTTTATGTTAAGAAAAGCAAAGTTATGCTTACTAATAAATTCGGCCATTTTGGTTCTTGTGCTAGAAAACAATTTCTAGAGTCAACAAGCAAGGAAAAACGAAGGAGAACAAGCTTCTAAAGCTTTCGGTATTGTGGGTAAGGATTTCTATACTCTTTGAGTATTCGGACCCCTAGGTGATGGTCATTGTAACCATATTATCTTAGGAGTGCTAAGAGGGCTATTAAGTTGTGTTATTGCTTCGGCAATTCTGTTGTTCTCATAAGCAAGCATTATAGGCTAGGAGTTAAGGCGGCCACCTTAATTCCTATGCTAAGTGAGCTCTCCGAAAATATTATGGAAATGAAATAATGAACTAAAATATGAGGGATGCTTGCTGCCCTTCTATGAATAAGGTGTTAAGTGGTGTGTGTGTTTGTGTGCTTCTCTGTTTGGATGTGCATGCTAACCCCCGATTATGATATTATTGTTATATGCATGTATCTTCGTGTTTTCTTTGTAGGAGTATAGGATTATTTTTCCACTTCGTACTTGGCATATGTTAGGCCTTGGAGGCCATAAGTTAGGCATTGGATGCTACTGGAATCCTTATTGAGTTTTATAACTCACCCGCCCTACTCTACTTTTGTAGGAAAAGGTTTGCTTGAGAGATCGAGCTAAGAGTATTGGATACTTTTTCTGTTGTGCTAAGGTTTGGGTATGTGTATGGTATTGCTCAAATATTCCTAAATAACCTAAGTGTATGAGTTGCTTATAAACAATCTAATAAGTGTGGACTTTATGTGCAGGACAAGGTGTCTTAGAGCTAATGGGAACAAGGTCTATTAAGGTGGAAATTTGTGTTCCATGGCATTGTGGATTTACGGCTTGCTTGATGAGCATGTATTTTTGTTGGTCTAACTTTAGTGACCAAATCTATGGACTTAGTAATTTCGGCCAAACTTGGATTTTGGGCTTGTAATTGGATTTTGGACCTTTTGGGATTTTTATTGCTTGGTGGAAATACCAAGGCCCATGCATGATTTATGGGAAGTATGTTTTTTTCATGAAACTTGAAGCATGTTGAAATTGGACTTAAATGTATGTATTGGGCTTAAATAAGAACTTAGACAAGTTGAATATGTTCTTTGGTAAATTGGGCCATATGCATGTTAAGTAGTAAAAAGCCCACAAGCCCATGCTTATGTTGGAGGTAAGAAATGTTTGGCTATGTATGTGCACTTAAAGAAGAATATGCAAGTAAACTTGGAGAAGCATGAAAATTGATGCATGTGCTAAGAATGGATTCTAAGGAAATTAAGTGCATGTATGTGAGTATGTAAATTAATGGATGCCTAAGTAATAAGTTGCATCTAGAGGAATTAAGTGATTATGTGCACTAGTGATCACCAAGACACATAAGCAAAAGTAAGTTTTCCAACTTGGATTGGTGTTTTGGTTGCCATGCATTACTTGGCTAAGCTTGGTAAAGACTATGTAATGAACACATGAATTTCAGATAGGTATTAGCTTGTTTCTGAGAGCACCTCAACTTAACCATAACTAAAGAATTTAATGAGCTAGTACCGGTAAGTATCTTGGGGTTCGTGCCCATAAGTCTTAATAAGTGTTAAAAGCCCCTTATATGTAATAAAAACTTCCGCTGCATGTTTTAAGTAATCGAGCCCGATTGGGCCAGGGGTAGTTTAGGGCACGACACAAGGGGTTTCTAAAAATTTCTTTAAAAGGAAAGGTCCTTTTACATTGCCGTAGTAACAATTTGCAGCAATGACTGACAAAAGGAAAAAAAATAGGGAGAGAGGAAGACAAACAGATAATTCGTTTGGGCAGTTGTGGGGCTGTGGGAGAGTACATTAAATGAACAAATGATGATAGATAAATTGTAAATGATAGTTAAAAAAGTTGAAATTATTTTGATATGCTATTAAATAATTTATTGTCATTTTTTTGTGTGAAATGTTAGTGTGAAATAAATGAAATCAATGACATTGAAGATAAAAATAAAAAGAAAGAGAAAACTCAATTACCACAAAAAACTGTTGAAATGAAAATAAATATGAGAGTTAATGTAAAGATAAAAATGGAGCTAATGTATTAGTAGTAAGTATGTTTGTTGGTAAAAGTAAGTAAATGCAAATGGAAAGGGAGATGGTATAATAAAAAAAAATGTTAGAAGTGTTTATAGGTCCTATAATTTTCCTACAATGATAATCAATTTATTCCTACAATATTGAACAACACGTAAAGCAAAATATATAAATTTCATCCTATTAGTATGGAAGAGAAATACAAGAGGTGAAGTTAGGCTTGAAGGATCAAGGGCAAAGGTCTCTAAAACATATTCAATTCAGTAGTCGTATTGTAAAAATTGGTATTTTCTTAATTTTGAGAAGTTAGATTAAGATAAGTTTAAAAGGTATCAAATGGAAATGTTTTGGTAGCAAGTAATCATTTTTTGTGAAATTAAATCATCTTCATATTTGACTAAGTTGCTTTTTTCCGACATGAGTTCTTGAGAAATATGAAGAACAAGATGTGAATATCATAAGAAAAAAGAGTTACGGTGGATGAATATGCGACCAAAATATTAGAAAACTATTGATTGTTGTACTAAAACAATATGTTTAAATTTGGTAAAATAGCATTTTTATTTGGTAAAAAAGAATTTTTGAATTAGGAAAAGTTATTAAATTTTTGAAAATGGGATAAGCAAGTAGGAAAAGTGTTTAAAGTGCTTTATTTTTGGAATATGTCCAAAAAAGCAATTTCATAAAATAAAAAGCAGTAAACCTAGAGGAAAAAGTGTTTAGTTGAGAAGAAAAGCTTTTAAAGGATGTTTAAAGCGTTGGCCATCCTTTTATGGGAAAATAACACTTTATGCAATAAATTTTTATTATTTTTCCAAACCAATCCTAAACCTTATCTAGTTCGTAATTGAGTCCAAATTGTTCATTTGGTTTGTGGCAAGAGATTGAATGAATCTGATAGAACAAAAATGACTCAGGGACAATAAACTCATAAAAGAAAAGTGGCAAACAAGTACAAAAGCGATTAGCTGAAACAAAAAGCTATAACGTAAGAAAAAAAGCTATGAAAGAAAAGAGAAAACAATGGATAACTGGGATGATTGTGAACTAGGGATCCCAAAAGTGAACAGGTACTTATCGGTTCATATTTAGAGGGTCCTTAGTTCACATTCAGGGGTCTGATAGAGAACTAGTGAACCCTTGAATGTGAATCGGTGAGTATTGGTTCACATTCAGGCGGTGTCCGGTTCACATTCAGAGGATCACTCGTTCACATTCAGGGGCCCTAAGGAGAACTAGTGACCCCCTAAATGTGAACCGGCAAGCACTAGTTCACATTCAGAGGGTGTCTGATTCACATTCAAGGGGGTCACTGGTTCTCCTTCAGGCCTTTGAATATGAACCAGGCGCCCCCTGAATGTTAACCAGCACTTACCAGTTCATATTCAGAGGGCTCAATGGTTCTCCATCAGTCCCCTAAATGTAAAATAGGGACCCCCTGAATGTGAACCAGTACTTATCGATTCATATTTAGAAGGATCATTGGTTTTCCTTTAGGCCACATAATGTGAACTAGGGACCTCCAGAACATTAACTAGTATTTACTATCTCACAATCAAGAGGGTCATTGGTTCTCTATCAGGCCACTGAATGTGAACTAGGGGCCCCCTGAATTTAAACAAGTACTTACTGATTTACATTTAAAGGGGTTACTGGTTCTCCTTCAAGCCCTGCAATGTGAACCAAGGACTCCCTGAAAGTGAAACAAGGACCCCTTGAATGTGAACCAGTGTTTACCGGTTCACATTTAAGGGGGTCACTAGTTCTCCATCAAGGGCCTAAATGTGAACTAGGGACCCATTGAAAGTGAACTAGTACTTATTGGTTCACATTCAAGACCAGTACTTACTGGTTCACATTTAGGGGGTTAGTGGTTCTCCTTTAGGCCCTTGAACGTGAACCAGGGGCCATAAAAATGTGAACTAGTACTTACCGGTTCACATTCAGGAGGGTTAATGGTACTCCTTCAGGCTCCTATATGTGAATCAGGGACTCTCTCAACGTGAACTAGGGACACCGTGAACATGAACCAGTACGTATCGATTCACATTCAGGGGGTCACATGTTCTCTATCAAGCCCATGAATGTGAACCAAAGACCCCCTGAACGTGAACCAGTACTTACAGGTTCACATTTAGGGTGGTCGTTGATTCTCCATCCAGCCCTGAATGTGAACCTGTGATCCCCTGAATGTGAACCAGTACTTAGCAATTTATACTCAGGGGGTCATTGGTTCTCCTTCAGGTGCTTGAACGTGTACCAGGGACCCCCTAAATGTGAACCAATAAGTACTGGTTCACTTTCAGGGGGGTCATTGGTTCTACTTCATGCCCTTGAACGTAAACTAGGGACCCCGTAAATGTTAACTAGTGCTTGCCGGTTCACTTTAAGGGTGATCACTAGTTCTCCTTCAAGCCCTTGTATGTGAATCAGGGACCTATTGAACGTAAACTAGGGACCCCCTAAATGTGAACCAGTACTTATCAGTTCACATTCAAGGGGGGTAACTTGTTCCCCAACAGGGCCCTAAATGTGAATGAGGGACTCTTGAATGTGAACAAGGGACCCCTTGAATGTGAACAAGTACTTACCGGTTCACATTCAGGGGGTCACTAGTTCTCCTTCAAGCCCTTGAACATGAACCAAAGGCCCCTAGAATTTGGACCGGGTCCCCACAGAACGTAAATCAGTACTTACCGGTTCACATTTAGGGGGTCATTGGTTCACATTCAGGCCTCAGTATCTAATCCAGGGACCTTTTGAATGTGAACTAGGGACACCCTGTACATGAACTAGCACATATTGGTTCACATTTATGGGGTTACTCGTTCTTCATCAGGCCCTTGAATGTGAACTAGGGACCCTTTGAACGTGAACCAGAACTCACTAGTTCATATTCAAAGGTCACCTATTGTCGTGCCCTAAATTGCCCTTGGCTCATTCGGGCCCGATCTCTTAAAACATGCAGCGGAAGTTTATTTACACGAAAGGGCTTTTATTACTCACTAAGACTTATGGGCACTAACCCCAGGATACTTACCGGTACTAGCTCATTAAATTCTTTAATTAAGGTTAAGTTAAGGTACTCTCAGAAACAAACTAGTACCTATGTGCAATTTATGTGTTCATTTCATGGTCTTTACCAAGCTTAGCCAAGTCATGCATGGCAACCAAAACACCAACTCAAGTTTGAAAACTTGTATTTTCATGCATATACTTTTCATGCTTATGTGTCTTGGTGATCACTAGTGCACATAGTCATTTAATTCCACTAGATGCAACTTATTACTTATGCTTCCATTAACTCACATACATGCACTCGACTTCCTTAGAATTCATTCTTAGCACATGTATCAATTTTCATGCTTCTCCAAGTTTACTTGCATGTTTTTCTTTAAGTGCACATACATAGCCAAACATTATATGCTTCCAACATAAACATGTGCTTGTGGGCTTCTTACTACTTAACATGCATATGGTCCAATTTACCAACATAAACATGGGCTTGTGGGCTTTTTACTACTTAACGTGCATATGGCCTAATTTACCAAAGAACATTTTCAACTTGTCTAAGTTCTTATTTAAGCCCAATACATGCATTTAAGTCCAATTTCAACATGCTTCAAGTTTCATAAAAAACATACTTCCCATAATTCATGCATGGGCCTTGGTAAGTCCACTAAACAATAGATACCCAAAGTCCAAAGTCCAATTACAAGCCATTTAAACCATGTTTGGCCGAAATTAACTAAGTCCATAAATTTGGTCATTAAGGTGAGACCAACAAAATGCACATGTTATCCAAGCAAGCCATAGAACATAAGTTTCCACCTTAAGACTTTGTTCCCATAACTTTAGACTTCAAGTCCTGTTCATAGAGTCCACACTTATTAGCTTATTTACAAGCAATTTATAAACTTAGATTATTTAGGAATATTTGAGCAACACCATACACATATCCAACCTTAGCAAAATAGATAGAGTATTCCAAATACTCTTAGCTTGATCTCTCGAGCAATCCTTTTCCTACAAAAGTATAGTAGGGCGGGTGAGTTATAAAACTCAATAAGGATTCCATGGCATCCAATGCCTAACTTATGGCCTTTAAAGCCTAACATATGCCAAGCACGTAATGACAAAATAATCCTATACTCCTGCAAAGAAAACATAAAGACAAAGAAAACATGAAGATATATGCATATAACAATAATATCATAATCGGGGGTTAGCATGCACAACAAATTCATAGAAGCACACAAAAACACACCATTTAACACCTTGTTCATAGAAGGGCAACAAGCATCCCTCAAGTTTTACTTCATTATTTCATTTATATAATGTTTTCGGAGAGCTCACTTAGCATAGAAATTAAGGTGGCCCACTTAACTCTTAGCCCATAATGCTTGCTTAACTTAACTTAGCACATGAGCAAAATAGAATTGCCGAAGCAATAACATAACTTAAGCCCTCTTAGCACTCCTAAGATCATATGGTTACAATGACCATCACCTAGTGGCTCGAATACTCAAGGAGTATAAGAATCCTTACCACAACATCAAAAGATTTAGAAGCTTGTTCTCCTTCATTTTCCTTGCTTGTTGACTCTAGAAATTGTTTTCTAGCACAAGAACTAAAATGGATGAATTTATTAGTAACCATAAAAAAAATACCAAGAAAACTTGGTGATTAGCTTAAAGAACACAAATACCAAGAACACTTGGTGTACACTTATAGAACCTTACAAATGAGGTAAAGCCGAATGTTTTTTTAGCTTGATCTTCTTCAAGTTTCTTCTTGATTTCCTAGCTCCCAATGACTTAGAAGCTTATGCATGCAAAGAAATCCTTGATTAGAGCTCCAAACCACCAAGAAAGAGAGATGGCCGAGACTTCCTCCTTGGATTTCTTTGAATTCTTCACTTGATTCTTGCTCTTTTATGGCCTTAGAGCCTGAAATATACCAAGAACACTTGGTTTTAATTTGAGGAACCTTATGTTCTTGATATGGCTAAATGTGTTGAGGAAGAAAAGATTTGGAAGAATGTATGGAATGGCAAGAACTTGCCAAGGCCAAAAATGAGAGAGAATGAGAGAGTTTGAGTGAGTTTGAAGGCAAAAGAGTGCAAAATGAGTGGGAGATAGTAGGAGAATGAAATGAATTGTTTTGGGAGTGTCTTGGGCATGTGATGGCCGGCCATATGGACGGGGAAGTGAGGGGAAATCATGTGATACACATGGGTTGAGTGGGAGACAAAGTGAGAGACAAATTGGAAGAGTTGGGTGAATTTGTCAAAAGTGGAGGACAAGTAGGTGTAGAAAGGAATCCTAAGTGATGACTTGGATGGAGGTGGATTAAAATAATGGGAATTTGGAGTGTATGGCCAGCCATGGCATCTAAGGCCATGAAAATGGGCCATCTCCCCCTTTAGTCCTCCAATCTTCTGATTTTGGGCAATTTAGCCCAACCACTAAAATCCCCTTTGTCCAATTGAGTCCCTCACCTTAAATTTTCATCATTTTCACCACTAATTCTCTTGAACTAAGCCAAGCTTAATTTCAAGAATGTTTAACACTCATTTATTCCCACGCCATAGTTAATTTAGTGTCCTCTCAAATTAATTTAGCTTAATTTCCAAATTAGGAAAAATTCTTATGCTCCCAATCCACTTACCCTGGGACCTAATCACTTTGGATTGTTCAGGCATTACACCTATTCTCCATCAGGCCACCGAATGTGAACCTGTAAATGTGAACCAGTACTTATCGGTTCACATTCAAGGGGATCACTTGTTGTTCTTCAGGCTCTTAAAGGTGAACTAGGGACCCATTAAACGTGAACTAGGGAGCCCTTGTTCCTGAAGTAGTGCTTACCGGTTCACATTCAAGGGGGGTCACTAGCTCTCCATTAAGCCTTTGAATGTGAACCAGGGACCCCCTGAATGAAAACAAATACATACCGATTCACATTCAAGGCGTTCACTGGTTCTCCTTTAAGTCCCTGAACGTGGACTATGGACCTCTTGAATGTGAGCCTATACTTATTGGTTCACATTTAGAAGGGTCACTAGTTCTCCTTCAGGCCCCTGAACGTGAACCAGGAACCTTATAATTGTAGGGTTTCAGGAGTCAAACAAGCACAGCAGAATATAACTTAAACCCCCCAGGATCCAAGTGAAACGGGGTAAACCGAGTGTTTAAAAATTTTCATACCTAACTTCAGTTGAGATCTTTCACCCAACTGTTGAGTCGAATCACAAAACCTGAACAGTTGACGTGTTCAAGCTTTCTATGGTATCCACATGAGCTTCTCAGGATCACTACACCTCCACCACATCCTTGTAAATGCATTTCTCTTGCACTCGCAGTGATAGCTTGCATCCTCCAAGGAATAGCAAGAGAAAGAGTATGGCAATCACTTTTGGGAGGCTAGGGCAAGGCTTGCGAATTTCTCACTATATGATGTATTTATAGTGAGACTCAACTTCCAAGCCTAATGGGTTTCAAAGCCCTAATCCAATTAGGTTTAATTTCAGGCTTAATAATGGCTCAAATTTTGGGCCAAATATTAATACGAAATTATCATGAAACCATAACCCAAATAAATTAGCCCAAACACTCAAATAATTCAAATAGGCTTTATGTGTGCGACACAATAGGCTCTTACCACGTTGGCAATGATCATAAATCTCATTTATGATCATAAGCAATGAGCGGTGTCTAACAACACATCATTATTACCCAAGTGACAAGATTTTCGGTGATTCGACTAAATCTTTATGATCATTATCCGTATATGCCATTGTCCCTTTTTCCAAGATATCAAGACTAAGCATGAGACATGGAATGTGTTATTCTCCTATAGGCCAATTTTTGGTTTCTTGATTATTGAGTAGACTAACTTAAACTGATGACATTGATATCGTATATCAACTCATCTGTGTTAGTGTTGTGCCCAAAAGCCAATCATGAGATGATTGTATTTTTGCACATTGAGTCATGATATTTTATTAAGGCATA
>KK901693.1:9072-66492 GCA_000696445.1 Aquilaria agallochum
GCCTTAAAGAAAAACTTTCATCGATTTGCAAAGCTTGACCAAGTAACTTACGGTCTTTGTTTTTAATTAAAATATCCTGTCATTCTTCCCCTTTCCAACTCGAAGACATAAACTGTGCAGGGTAATAAGGTAGAAACATGATTCACAATGATAGTCTTTTAGCTGAATGAGGATGATATCAAGAGGTAAATTTTAGGTCTGAGGAAAGTTAAGTTTGAGTGGCGTGAAAGAAGAGTCTTTTAATACTACTCGTGAGCAGTATTAAATAAGGTAGAAACATGATTCACAATGATAGCTTTTTAGCTAAGTGAGGATGATATCAAGAAATAAATTTTAGGTCTGAGGAAAGTTAAGTTTGAATGTTTTTTTTTTTTGTGTTTTGTGGCAGTCTTCTAGCTGAATAAGAATGATATCAAGAGATAAATGTTCGGTCTGAGTAAAGTTTGAGTGGTGTGAAAGAAGGGTCTTTTAATACTACTCGTGAGCATATATGATTACAGTGAAAAATTCAATAGTGATGACCTTAAGTTTGCCACCTTTTCCAGAAAATTAGACCTCATCTGTTGCCCCCCAACTATTATAGTCTTTATGTACGCTTGGCTTGAGGGTTGCTTTTGTCTTCTAAACCGCCTTTGCAGGTTTTCAGTCTAGAATCCATAGCTCACTTTTTTTTCTTTCTTTTGCTCTAACTTGAGCCTTTTTTCTTTTTCTTTTTCTTTTTTTTTTGTTTCTTTTTTTTTGTTGTTGTTGTTTTTTTTTTTTTGTGTGTGTGTGAGCTATGGTGATGACATACTTGATAACTCTCCTGAAGTGAGATGACTCAAGTGGCCTTGCTTACTCGTACTTGTTCTCAGTCCTTTTTGGTTTTGAATTTTCCCTTGTTGCCTTTTGATGTAAGGGATAAACTTATTTCCTTTTTGGAGTTTGCATTATGGAGAACCGAGATCATTGCCCTCTTGAAGTGAGATGATTCAAGTGGCCTTACTTGCTCGTGCTTGTTCTCAGTCCTTTTTGGTTTTGAATTTTCCCTTGTTGTGTTTTGATAGAAGGGATGAACTTCTTTCCTTTTTGGAGTTTGTGTTGCAGGGAACCGAGAACCTTTTCTTGTGTTGATCATTCATGAGAATCGGAAGGCCATCGAAGCCATTTGATATGAGAGCTACCTTCTTTGGAAGCTAACCCAAGACTTCTTGCAAGGATGTTGATAACCACTGCGAATTCCCTTTTGAGAGTTGAGGTGCAACATTTGAAATCATTCTCACTAGATTGGCAGTACCTTGAAGATCACTAATATCAAATATTTCTTAACTTTCATTTTCACCCACGAGTAGTATTGTTTACAAAGTAAAGTGTGATGGTAATAATGGATAGTGTAATGGTAATAATGGATAGTGTAATGGCAAAGAGTGAGAGATAGATGTAAGAAAATGAAATTTTTGGTAGAAAGTGGTAGAATATGTGGATGTAAAAATGAAATTTTTAGGTAAAAAGTGGTAGAATGCACACATTACATCTTTTTGTTGGAGAACAAAAAGAATTACTAGGTGTCCATTTAACAAAGACTACACCCTAGATTCTGGACTAAATCTAGGAGATTTTTACTATTAAATTACTTTGGCAAGCTCTCAAAGATGCAAGTTTAGTAAAAAGATTCCCTGTCATTCAAAAGTGTGTGCGAACTGTTAGGTCGGATCTGACTTGGAGCCCTTCCAAAATCAATGTAATTCTAGCTCGAAATCTTCACTTTCAATTACCAATCACATCGTGGCCTAGCAACTTGGACTCGACCAACTGTTTGACCTTGAGTTTCAATGCCACACAATTTTCAGTTGAATGCCCAATTGAACCTTTTTGGCAATCACATTTAGCATTTGGGTCATTCCAACTTGGAACAGAAGGTCACTTGGTCTTTGCTACCGTTGATATGGATGATAGCAGAATGTTTTCTTCAACAAAGACTGTGATTAATTTTCCTTCAATAATGAATTTCATTTTTTGGTGTAATAAGGAGGGAATTGCTCCGGCCATGCTTTCTATCTTGGACTCAATATCTATGAGACGTCATTCGGTCTACTCTGCCATTAGTCTTGTTTGGAGTCAAGCTGGATATCGGTGTTGAGGTCCAATTTTACCTTCTTAAAGTAAGATTCATTTTATTAACTTTACATGCACTTGATTGATGTAATGGATGCATGCAATGAGATTATATTTTTATCAGACTTTATATGTACGTGATTGATGTAATGAATGTATGCAATGAGATTATATTTTTATCAGACTTTATATGCACGTGATTGATGTAATGGATGTATACAAATGAGTGAGTTTGATTATCAATTATCGTGGAACTTTAAAACTTCTAGTTGTCATTAGAATGACCTAAAGGTTATTACAGTTTGATGCGTGGTTATGATGCATCGAGAAAGATTGCACAAAATAGAAGTAGAATAAAAGAAAAAAAACAAGGTTAATAACGAGTTAAATAACAATTAATAACTCATGAACTATTATGAGAAAAGAAGTTAGAGCCATAAAAAACACGAAGAAAACAAAAGGTAAGACAACAAAATGACATAACAATGGCATGCTTACGGCATTGGTAAATGGTAGAAATTATATGGTCAGTTCTATGGTTAAGTGGGGAATTCTATATGCATAAGGTGGCTTGTCAAAGGGCCAAGGGTAGTTCCCGAATCCCATCACTAATTATAGTGACAGCCCAATTCCTTACCCTCTAGGGTTTATGTAAGGAAAGGATTAATTCGAGTCGTAGCTTTTCGTGGGCCCATGCAGAGACTAACCGTCTCAGGAGGCAAAACACTACTTTGCTACTTTGAAACCGGTGAAGGCTTNGATTTCAATTTTGTTTTGCTTTGCTTTTAAAAAAAAAATTCAGTTAATGTTCAAAACAGAAATTTTAACTGAATTAGTCGGATGTGGATTTTTAAATTAATGCGGGTTTAAAAAAAAGTCTTTGGTAATTAATTTGTATAAAATTTGATATTTCCGAACCATGGACTCTGCCGAGTCACCCGGACACGGAATTTGACAAAATTTTAAATAATTTAATCCATATCGTAAATATGGATTTTTATCTTTATATTTATTTAATTTATTTAATTAAATTAAAAAGTTGATACTTTCTAAACTGTGGATCCTGCCGGATCATTCGGATATATAATTTAATTTAAATTTAATTTATTATTAGTTATCAAATCAATTATTAAATGGCATATACAAACTGAATTTTTCTAAGTGTGATTTTTTTTATTACATCAAAACTAATTTTAGATTGATTATTAAAAAAAAAATTTTATCTAATCTAATCATATAATTATGCTTGACATTAATTTCTAAACTAATTCATAACTTTAATAATCCAAACAAAACTAAAAAAAAATAAGTAAAACAGTGACTAATTTGTAAATCAGAATAATATTATAGTCTCGAATAAACAAATCAAACAAGACCAGAGGCAAATTATTTATTAATAGTATTTATCTGACCAAATCATACAATTATGCTTAACATTAATTCTTTAAGTTTATTCATGCTCTTAATTAAATGAACAAACAAAAACATAAAAGAAAATAAACATTAGTGGCTAAATTGTAAGTCAAAACAACCTTAAAGTCTCAGATAAACAAATCAAATAAATCCGAAGACAAATTATTTATTAAAATTACCTATCTAACCTAATCATATAATTGAGCTTAATGTTAATTCCTAAGTTAATTTATGCTTTTAATTAGTTGAACAAACAAAAGTATAATAGAAAATAAGTGAATTAATGACTTAATTGCAAATTAAAACAAAATTAAAGTCTCAATTTGACAAATCAAATAAATCCAAGAGCAAAAATTAAAATTATGCCTGAAATTATGGACTTTCATATCAGATTCGGACAACAAGTCGGTTTGCGATCGTGATTTCGTTATTTATTTTTTTAATATCCAAACCATGGATCTTGCCAGACCACCCGGACATGGATATGATCCGTCTTAGGATTTTATCAAACCTACTAAGAACGGATTTGCAAACATTTAAATATTTCTTAACCAATAATTTGATACACATTAGATGTATTACAACAATTAAAATTAAACTATAAAAATAAATAAATAAAAAAATCAAAAATCTTATGTTGTTCTCCTATGTCAATTCAATGATCAAATTTAATATAAGGTCAAACCAATATTAATAAAGAAAACAAAGAAAAGTATAAATAATGAAAATCTTGCTGTCGGTGACTGATCTGCAACATAAAATATGTTAGTGACATAAATAGATAATATAAAGAAATCTAAGGACTAAGTAATGATTTTACCCAAAAAGACAAAAGACAGACTTTGACTCGGTCAAAAATCGTGTCTTCTTCTTCCTTCCAGCGCAGGAGCAGGGCAGCAGGGGAGAAGGCTGGAACAGAGTCTTCTAAATCTTTACTCCCTTCTATATCTTACCTCTTCACCACATGGTTTTTCTCTCATAATCAAACTCTATCACAACAAGCTTTTATAGGCCACACACAAACCCAAGCCACATTAAAGTAGGAAAACTAAATCCCAAACAAATATGAAAACTAAAACTAAATCTTAAATAAAATCAAAATCTTTAACTTTCTCAAATTTGAGCCAATAAACCCAACGTAGGATTTATCCTTGGCATCATTTTGTAACTGCACATTTGATATCATGTTCAACAAACCCTCAAACTCTCCTTTTTCCCAGCCTTTAACATAACTATTCAAGACCACCTCCAACATCACTTATCATTTTCCCAAATTCCTTTTTCTCGGATTGCACAGTTTTTCAGCATCGTCACTATCGTGCTGGTCTCTTCCGCATCCTCCTTGACCTCATCGCCGTCACCTCACCGTTGTCCCCTCGGTCTCCTCAGCCTCATTCACCTCCCCCTCAGCCTCTTCGGCCTTATTTGCCTCTAGATCAGATTTTTAAATTTTTTGAACTGTGATTTTTTAATTTTATATTTGGGTATGTATGTTGACTTTCATATTAATATAAATTTATTTTATTTAAATTTTAATTTCATTATTTGACTATTTCATTATTAATAATTAAAATAAGTTAATATTCATACCAATTTAATGTGACTATCAATTAAATAACAAGTGAAATAAATAACCAATTTTATTAAATAATATTAATTAAACAATAATGATATTAAATAGTAATGTATTTTGTTTAAAATATAAAAGTGCTAATATAGCGACTGATCGTGGTTGTCGCTAATATAGTTACTAAAGTAGTCAATCACAAAGTTTAAAGTAGCTTACAATATTGTCGATTGATTTTTGACTAAAGGTTCTAGTTTGCTTTCAGTAGTCAACATTCAGTCATGAAAAAATTACAACTGGCATCCATAGTAGCGAAGTAATCGCTTTTAGCTAATATTGCGACTGAAAGATGTTGCGTTTATGTTGTAATGAAAGGACAAACAAAGAAGTCTAAAAGAACAAAAAAGCAACATATAAAAGAACAAACAAGAATGTCAAAAAGAACAAACACTGATATAAGAAAGGAACATATGGTAATTTATTTATTTTCTACCAAGCTTTTCATGTTGTGCTTCAACTATGTTTCCTTTATGGCTTCTTTGCTTCCCTTGTTGCTCTTTATTTGATTTATTATTTCATTGGGCTAAGTTGTTTGTTACATGTAAAAAACATGCCTAAGAGTTAAATGAACAGATAAGAATGCACAACAAAACACATACTCCCAAAGAAAAGAACAAACAGTTCTAAGCTTGCAATATTGAACTTCATCACTACTTCCTTTATTTCCTACTTGGTTTGGCTGCTGATTACTATCATCATCATCATTACTATCATGATCATGTTGCAGAAGATCATCAAAACATAAATCTCCTTCAGTTATTTGATTGTCCTCTTTATCTTCGCCTTCCCCATCATTTTTGTTTTTTGGGATAATCTTATCCAGACCTCTAGAGCCTTCTTTTTGTAGTACTGACAAACAAGATGTGTGGCAGCCCTAAGCTATTTGTTGGTGCCTGTCGCCCAGGATCACTAAGAATTTATGGAATTCCCAAGTTTTGGTTCGCAATTGTTGGTGTCTATGCTTACGATAAAAAGTAATGTTCATGACCTAAACTTACTAACCTAGATACTAGCATTAAATAATGCATGATTCGCTTTGGCAAGGAAATTTAAGCATAAGGTAAAATATTCAAAACATTGGCGGATCCACACTTAAAAACAACAATAAAACTAGCCAAAGCCATAAACACATTTTCTTACAAGCATTAACCTTATGTACATTACTCAGTTATGAACATGAATCACAAACCAAAACATAAAACTAACCAATGTTGCTAGAGGCATATAGTACAACTAAGTACTCAAGCATAACCTACTGAGATGATCTTACTACGCTAACCACTTAAGCTCTACCTCTCGAGTGCGAATAGCCTCAACCTCTCCGTGTGCTTCTAGATTAACCACTGCTCAAGATTAATCCAACATAGTTAGTATATGACTCAACCAACCAAAAAAATTACAAACTAGCAAGAATAAGTCATACTTGCTTAACTAGCTCAACAACTAAGCCCGGGTTGTTAGCCAAGCTCTCTAAACCTATACATATAAACTAAGGGTGAGAATTATAGATTCCCAGTAAGGGTCATTAGGGGTACTTGCAAAATAAAACACTAAAGAGTACTAGACAATAAATGTCAAAAATCTACTACGAGTTGATTACAGTCTAAGGCCTAATATATGTGCATATACTCGAGTCCCATGGGACCCTTCCTCATCGTAGTCCTCTCCTAGTAAGTTCTGGCCTCAAACTCACTCTAGCAAGCATTGGTTTGCCAACTGTGCCAGGTTGTCATGTAAGCACCTAATAACCTTCCCTTAAATACTATGTGCAGGAAAAATCCAAGTTTACTTGGCAAAGCCAAGTTGGGTGCACTAAGATCCCACACTAGTGCCTCAAGTCTAGAACCATGCTAGGCCACTAGGTGTTACTAACCTCTCACCCTTTCTATGGTGAACCTTGACTAGCACATGGCCAATCTAGTTTGGGTATACTCGGTTCCTACTCTAGCTCCCCGGGCTTAAAACCCAGTTAGGTAACTAGGCATACTAAACCTCCACCCTTAGGTATACTAGGCTCCCACTGTAGTCCCTCTGGTCTAAGACTTAACTAGGTGACCAAGTGTTACTAAGCCTCTACCTTCCTTAGTGAACCTTGTATAATACTAGGCTTGACACTTACTACACTTCAATGAGTTGGACATAACTAAGAATCATCATTGCTCTAAGTGCTCATTGTGTTTCCTAGCACATATTAAGGTCCCAAATGCACTAAGGTAGCTTAACAACCTTGCTCCTCAAAAACCTTTTAATGTGCCTAAGTAACTTAGCTTTAGTACTAAGTCATCTACCTACTTAGAGCTCTTAGTGTTCCTTTTGATTCCTTAGGGTAACTTGCACTTACTTGGGCATTAAGCAACTTCCCAAGCCATGCCAAGCTCCCACATTACCCAATCTAGCCACCATCTACTCTCACTTGGACCCCTCTAGCCAATTTATGTCGTTACAAATAAGAGTTCCACAATTCCAACTAAGCCCCAAGCTAGGTTCCTAGGCCATCTATGCATATAAAGCACAACAAGTCACCAAAATAAAACTTAGGGCAATTTAGGTCCATACCCTTGGTTCTATGGTTTTGATGAACTTTGAAGCTTATGATCTTGATTTAATGGGTCATTTACTCCTTAAAGACCCTGAGTACACCATAATAAAAGCTTTACTCCTCACCTAGGACAAAATTACCAAATTGCCCTTGGTGGCACTTAGGTGCCAATTGTGTTCGAGGAACCTCTCTAACCCTTCCTACTTACTTGAAATGCATAATAAATATTTGGAAAGGGATTGCTTAGCTTGTAACCAAGCTTTACTTGACCATCACTGGTCTAATACTTGGAGGGCCGTTACAAGATGTATGTTCTATTGTTTTTGCTTGTCTTTGTGGTTGTTGTGTGAGTTGTTCTCTTACATGCTCTTACACCTTTGTCAACTCATGTATTTGGTGAAGGGCAGTAACATTGAACTGAGACTCAGATGAGCCTTCTTGTGCATGTGTCCTCATGGCCATGTATTTAGCAATGGTTGTTGTTTGATCAGGGTAGGCATTCATGGCGTCTTTCATAGCCTTAAACAAATCCCTATTGGTATCGACAGCCCTCTTAGCATGCTGTAACATAGCATCAATTAATTCCTCAAATGTTTCAACTTCTTGTGAGACTGATTCTCTTGTGCATGTTTTTCACTCTATCTAGATATGTTGAGCAAGTTTTCATCTTTTTTTTGCTCAACGGTAGGAACTAGTGGATCATCTATCACCTAAACATAAACAACACTTAAATAGTGGTTATAAAGGAACAAATAACAAAATATAAAAGAACAAGTGATATAACAAATAACAAATAGAGAATTCTAGAAGAATAAAGAGTACCATATAAAAGAACAAACAAGAATGTCAAAAAGAACAAACAGTGATATAAGAAAGAATAAACAAAAAAGCATAAAAGAAAAAACAATAATAGTTAAAAGAACAAACAAGAACATGAAAAAGAACAAACAGAGAAATCTAAAAGAACAAACAAGAAAAAACACTTATACATAAAAGAACAAACAGATAAGTTTAAAAGAACAAACAGTAACATGTAAAAGAACAAACAAGAACATAAAAAAGGACAAACACATAAATAAGAAGGAACAAACAAAAATGAACAAAGATTCTAATGTAAAACCTAATTACCTTTCCCAGTCCAAAGGAACCTGTAGGTTTCTCTTGGCTAATTCTTTAGATGATTAATTCGTTGTCCTATCCAGACACTCAGGTATCTGTCTGGGAATAGCTTGTTGGCCCTTCATTCAAAATTTGTAAAAGTATAGTTGCTGCAATTGCAATATTTAAAATTAGTTAGTTGTAATGATAACAAGATAATAATGTTATGACATGATGAGAGGAATCCTTGTAGGAGAATTATGCATCCACCAATGTTGGTCATTGAACTTTTTCACTTGTATTTTTCAATTGATAAAACAAGGGAATCAATAAATTACTGCACCCAGTTCATATACTTTATAACTGATAGGTCTTCCGTTGCTTTCATAACCCTCAATGTGTAGTCATTTGCTTTTGCCATTGGAGCAATAAGATGTATAGCAATGAAGACAACAAAGTTCTTTTTGAAAATTTTCCCTCCATCTTTGTCCTAAAGTATTGTTTCCCTTAGTTACTTTGGGTGTAAGGATGCGCCACAAAAATGTTGTTCCCAAGATGCAAATAAGGGGGCTTGATCAACATTTGGTGTGAAGAACATGTCATATGTATGCACATTAATTTGCCTAAAGTGTATCTCAAACATTAAATGGGCATCAACAGTTTCAATCTTAATCTCTCTCTTGTTTGGAATAGTTAGAGTCAAAGAGTTGTAGTCAAAGGTGAAAATTAGAAAGTTCATCGGCTCTTGCTTAATAGTGATTTTAGGAAGATTGAAAAAGCTATCAAACCCAAGCTTTACTACAACATTTTTCTGTTCAAGGGTGCTCAATATTAACTACATTAGCTCATGAACTTGTAATGTAGAGCACCCTGGTGTCACAGATAATCTGTAGAAAACAATTAAATAAAGATTTACTCCAAGAGAACAAACACGTAGGCAAAAAAGAACAAACACATAGGCAAGAAAGAAAAGATAGTACCTTCTAAAATAACTTACATGTACACAAAAAAAAAAAAGAACAAACAGGTCATTCTAAAAGAACAAATACCAAAGAACAAAAGAATAACTGCTTTATGCAAGGCCGGAAGATAATAAAAGAAAAAATAGTGTCATGTGGATGAACAACAACAATTTCAAAATGGAAGAAAGAAGGCCTTCTAAAAGAATAAAGAAAAAAAACATAAGTAGAGAAGAACAAAGTGCCTTCTAAAAAAACAAACACATAAACAACAAAGAACAAATAATGGCTTTTAAAAGAACAAACACCAAAGAATAAAAGAACAAGTACCTGTATGCAAGGTAGGAAGATAATAAAAGAACAAACAGGGACATGTATAAGAACAACAACAATTTCCAAAAGAAAAAAATAAGGCCTTCTTTAAGAACAAAGAACAAACACGTAAGCAAAGAAGAACAAACAATGCATTCTAAAAAAACAAACTCGTAAGTAACAATAAACAAATAAGGGCTTCGAAAAGAACAAACACCAAATAAAAAAAGAACAAACATGGACATGTACAAGAACAACAACAATTTCCAAACGAAAGAAAGAAGACCTTCTAAAAGAAAAAAGAAACAGTGCATTCTCAAAGAACAAATACATAAGCAACAAAGAACAAACAAACGCTCCTAAAAGGACAAAAGAACAAGTACGTTTCACCAAGAAAAAGTGCTTTCTCGAAGAACATAGAGGTAACTGTAAGAGGAACCTTGTATAGAAACATATAGGTGCTGCTAAAAGAACAAAGATGAACACATAAAAGAACCAACACAAAAGCTACCATTGATGTTTAGTTTCTTTTGGCTTGATTGTAATTTTTTTCTTCCTTAAAGATGCTTTTTGTTCGTGTTTAGTAATAAGTGTGATTTTCTTTCCTTTTTCTTCTTTTCCTTGTTCAGGAGCTTGTTTCTTGTTTCTTGCTTTAATTATACTCATTATGCGGAAGGTAAATACGTTTATAGAGAACAGATCAGGGGAACAGCTCTAGACGAAAGAACATGTTTAAGGAACAGGTGTCAAAAAAGACAAGTACTTACAATTGCTCGGTAAACGTTTTCTTCATCATGTGATCTCTTCATGGTTGGATTCCTTGATTTATACCGAAAATCTGCTTACCGGTGGCTAGGGTTTTCATGACAAAAGTTTTGTGACTAGAATAGAGATTCTATTCTTCTTATTAGCCCAACGTTTCAACTTACAAGAAGAGTTTTATTCTTATAGGCAGAGGACAATGTAGATTTCAGTAGAACTGTGTGGCTGACAGCAAAAACCCATCGACGATGATTACTAGAAGAGAAGGCTTCTTAGAGAAGTTTAATGGTTTTGATTTTCATGTTGCAGTTATTTATTGAATGACATGAGCTGTAATTTTGTGAGTTTTGGACACTATGGTACGCTTGTAATTTCATAGAAATCAAAGCGTGTCTGTTGGTTGGTAGTTTTATATAGTTAGGGGTTCAAGTAACAGTAGTTATATAGTAAAATAATGACTTATGGAATAAGCCAAATTTGTACAATCAGTACTCCTAAAAAATATGATAGAGCCAGTACTGTATAGGGTATATATGCATCATATTTAATTAGAGCTATTTGTTTTTTTGTTAGTTTTCATTTGAGGGAAAGATGCAAGTCAACACATACCGAGATAAATTATGATTTCAGTGGTTTGTTTGATCATAACTTCATTTTTCAAATTTTCAGATAAGGTAATTATCAAAGAGGTTTTATGTTCATTAACCATTCTCACCATCTCATTCAAAAGATCTAGTGAATTCATGTCCGTGGGTGTGATTTTATCAATCAACTCCTTAATTTTATAGTGTGTTTGAATCAACTGGTGACTAACTGCAATTTTTTGAGAAGTTATGATGCTAAGTTCTTCAAGTTAAGATTAGGATTCATAGATTTCTTCTCGAAAATTATTTTTTTCTTATAGTTTCTTATGTGAGTTTTGTTTTGTAGCCTAAATTGTTGATTGGTTGCAAATCTTAGTTTGTTTGGTTGTTATATGAATCTAAGAATCTATTGTACAATTCATATGTCTACCAACCGATCGCTTGAAGCGGTAAAAAATGAATGAATAATACTCTTTTTATAATAACCATATTTATCATTTTGAAAATCTCCTTTTTGATATTATCATATTTATAAATGAAGTTGGGTGGACCATTAAAATAGAATCCCTAAAATACACTAACTTACCCTAACCACATATGAGTTTCCTTGATTTCGTATAACTAAAACTAACAGAAACTTAACGTGGAGTATATACTTTGTTTGAACGGTGCCAATTCCTACAAAATCTGATCAAGGGTGCAAATAAAGAGCTCAAAAACCCTTATCCTAAAGAAAACAATAAAAAAAAAAACATAATCTCTATTCCTTGACAACAAAATTAGCAAGTACTTATGTGTTCCACATCCTTTGCAACATTTATTATTTTATGTCAATTCAAATGTTTAAAAAATTTTATAATCAGTGAATTACTTTACTATCTAACTCTTCAAACTATTATTTTAATATTCAATTTTTCTATCTTTCTTAATTTACATGCAAAAATTGAAAGGGAAAAGGGGAAACAATACAATTTTTTTTTCTTTCTTTTAATCTTCATATCAAACCTAAATATTTCAAAGAATTCTAGATGAAGAGGAGTATCTAATTATATTTTCCATATATAAGAGCGCAATGTAGGTTTTTGCACAGCATAGTTATTGACTAGTATTAATAGTGCAAGCAAAAGCTAGATGGAATGTTTCTATTCATTTAATGCAATTATGGGAAGCTCATTCTAATAAAATATAATTGAAATGTGTTTATTTGGGCTAGCAGATATGTTCAACCACCACTTTAATGAATATGATAAACCAAAAACACAAACAAAAGAAAAAACCAAAATACTATGAGAAAGTGTACTTAAGGAAAAAATGGCTAAAAGCGAAAAAAAGACAGGCAATGAAAAAGAAAATCAGAAAAGGCCCAGCCCAAAAAATTGCCAAAAATAAAATAAAACTACAACAATTCATGTTTTGAAGTCTTCATGACTTCAGCTGCTAAGCATATACAGAGATGACAATTGGATGGGTCGGGTCAGGTTTGGGTTAGATCATTCAGGTGTAGGTTTAATCAGGTTAGTATGTATTCAAGTTCAGGTCGGGTTATTTGGGCTTGGGTTAATTTCGGGTTCAGGTTGAGTTAGGCCGGGTTTATTTAGGTTCAGATCCAATTAGGTCGGGTTATCAGGTCTTATACCATAGTCAACTTGATTATCGAGTTTACTCAGTTCACTGGTGCATAAGTCTAAATTGCTAAATTGATTCAATTTTTTTTGTTTAATTTTGATTAAAATTTAATTTAAGTAGACATAAAAATAATATAAAATTTATGAAGATGTATTAATATATAATTTATTTAATAAAATACTTCCTCTATGTTAAGTTCTTTGTAATATCTATTCAACAATTAATCAACGATTTTTTATTTTCAACATTTTAGTATATAAATGAAAAATGATTATATTAAATAATAAATAAAGATCTATAGTTTCTAAATATATACTTTCTAAATTTTTTTCTAATAAATAATCTCCCTCCATCCCATTTTCTTTCCTCCATTTAATTTTTCTGACTAGTTTGATATGAATTTATTTATATTATTGTTTATTAAAAAATTAAAAAAATATATTTAAATATTGTAGATCTTAATTTTTTATTCATGCATAAAATTGTTTATTTATATATTAAAATGTTGAAAATAAAAAATTATATATTAATTGTTAAAATACGAATAGTGCAAATAATTTGAGATATAAAGAGTAATATGAATAAATTCAATTCAAATTATTCAAAAAATTTAAATATTTCAAAGAATATAGGATAGAAGGGGTATTATAATTTCTAAAACCTAATTATTTTTATTTTTTTATCACCGTTTCACTAATCGTTTCTTATAGTTTTTACTTGCTCGCTCTACAACGTAAAACAGATCAGCAGAATAGAAGAAACTCATTTACATATATTAAATCATAATTTTTCTAAATTTTTTTCCAACCATATATTTTTATATTGATTTAAGTTAAAATCGGGTCTTGTCGGGTTTAGTCATAGGGTTATTTCGGGTTCGGGTTCAGGTTTTTTCGGGTTTCACTTTAGTCGGGTTCGGGTTCAAGTCGGGTTATGTACAGTTGAGTTCGGGTCATTAACTTTTCTAGTCAAATCAAGTCTGATTGGGCTTAGGTTCTAGTAAGTTAGGTTAGGTTTTCGAGTTGGGTCAAATTTTGTCATCTCTAAACATCTATGGCTGTTCCAAATCCCGCCTATAAGCATTCCATCAAATAGAAAAGTTAGTTGTTGTGACGGTGTATTGTATTTTTTTACCATTTCATTTTTATATGAGTTGTTAATAATGGGATCAAACAACCAAAATTAACGCATCAAATTCAATTGAGTTTTTTCTTGAAATCCATAAGCTTTTAAAGTAACCACAACAGAAAAAAAATATGTTAGATATATGAAAACATTCACCAAGTCTTATCTTACTAAATGCGGTGAAAAAAAAAAAAGGAAACAAATTTACATGCAGAAACAGTACTCTACTGTGTTCGAGACATGCCCCCTCTCCTTTCCTGTACTTTAACCCTTAAATTCCTTGTGGATAATTCTAAGTAGCAAAAAAAAAAAAAACCATTCAATTTCTTTCTCTTTGGCAATCTAGTACTTAGGTTTCATACTAAGGCATGGTTTTACTCTTAGAAGAATTATTATGGATGAAGGAATCTACAAAGTGAATTTGGGAAAATTAATATATTATGGTAGACAATAATTTGAGTAAAATTGTTCTTGCAAAACTCATTTAAATTTAAAGCGTTTGATAAGTACTTGGCACACAAATCATTGTAGTAAAATACTGTAGCACTACTTTTACTCTGATCTCGCATTTGAAGAAAGTTTGTCGATAGGATAAGGTTAACATACAGGAGAAAGTGCTATTCGTTTAGAATTAAGTTAGACTTATAAAAAGGGAATTATTTTCATTTTTACAATTTATTTTATCTGGAACTAATATTATTTGAAAGTTAAGACTCTCTCTATCCCAAAATAATTATCCAATAGACAAAAGCTTATGATTTAAGAAAGTTATAATAGATATAATCTTTCATTAGTCAAATAAGTATTATGTTGATCTCAATCCTCATTTAATGCATATATGTTTTTATGTTCTAACTTCTCCTATATAAGCATTTAAAGGTAAAACAGTCTTTTTTTTTTTTGTTTTTTTTTTTGTTTTTGAACAGCAAGGAACAATTATATTAGAGAGATGAAGCAAAATACACGCAGCCAGCAGCAAACCCAATGCTCAAGTGAGGTCTAACGTACATCCATCCAAATCCCCCCTTTGAAACAGACTCTAAACTAGAGAATCATACCAAGTTTTTAAAACTCAGTGCCGGATTAAATACCCAATCAAGCCAAGAAACATAAAACTTGGTACATCAGTTCAGAGCAAAGTGTTAAATGCTGTTACCATTTAATATACCATACCCCAAATTTTAAGGTATACTGCATGGTATATCATGTTGCATACCGTTATCGTTTCATAAAAAAAATAAATGTTAGAATATTATTTTAAGATAATATAAATTTAATAATTTTTTTTCACATTTTATATATATTCTAATTTATTAATATGAGAGAAAAAATAATACTTTAACAATAATAATAATAATAATAATAATAATAATAACAATAATAATATATTTTCTAATACTATATTGAGTTCCTAGGTAGCTCAAAGTAACTATTAAATTTTTATGTTAACTAAGAAAAGTAACCAAAAGAATAAAAGTAAATATTTATTTTATGATATGTGTATTAATTATATTGTAATGTTTTATATATTGATGATATTTTGATTTAAAATGACAAAAAAAAAATATCTCACACACATCCTTGAAAAAAAAAAATACCGCGGTATATACCTCACGGTATTTGCAGTATATGTAGTTTTTGGACAAAATATATACAAAAAGTGAACGGTATGCAAAATACCGCAAAATAACGCATGATAAAATGAAAAAGTACAAAACCATTTATACTGTATACCTCTTACTTGTGTTAAGCAATATATCACTGTATTTAATTCCATTGCTAAGAGTTTGAATACCACCTAGCAAGTTCTAATTAGTGGATTAGCAATTTTCATCAATAGCTCTTGCAAGGGATCTTACAGAAAATGCACCATTTTTCATATTATTCCACCATTATGTTGAGGGAAAAAAGAATTCCCTAATCACCAATTATGCGCAATGGAACAACAAACATGATCAAACAAACACATACAAATTTAATGTCGTTTGACTCTTAATTAGCCTACATCGACGGATGAAAGAAATATACTCTAACAAAATGTAGAGATTATAGTAGAGATATATCTTTAATGCTCATGTTGGACTATGAATCCGTTATACACTACTGATAACTCCAATATATTACCCTCGCATAATTGTAAGATATTAAGAATGACAAAAGGTTTCCTGTCCTAACCCTCTCTAGCCCCTAGACCTCTCCTCCCTTTTGCAACCCTCACATTTTGCCTCTTCACCACTTTGACTTTTCTCTCATGATCAAACTCAACCACAACAAGCTTTTTATAGGCTACACACAAACCTAAATCACATCAAAGTAGGAAAACTAAATTCTAAATAAATATAAAAATGAAAACTAAATCCTAAATAAAATTAAAATCATTAACCTTCTCAAATTTGAGCTGACAAACCCAACACAATATTTGTCCTTGGCATCATTTTGTAACTGCACATTTGATATCATGTTCAACAGACCCTCAAATTCTCCATTTTCTCGGCTTCTAACATCACTACCCAAGACCACCTCCAGCATCACTCATCATTTTCCCAAATTCCTTTTTCTCGGATTACACAGTTTTTCATAGACTCCAGCCTATAAAGTCTAGGGAAAATATCTATTAATCTAAAATTTGCCACCCAAGGGTCCTCCCAAAATCTGATTTTTTTCGCCAAATCCCACTTTCCAAGCGATTGAATTTACGAAAGCAATCCCATTCCAAATCTCCCCTATTTCAATACCCGATTTAATAGCATTCTCCCACACTCCCCCTTTAGTCTTAACCTCCCCCGGATCCACCACATCTACAAGATCCCCATGTATGATTTTAAGAATCCCCATCTAAAAGAGTCAATTGATTAATCTGAGTTTTCTAAGTATAGAAGTGAACACTTAAGATGGGACAGTTCAAAGTGAAAAAAAATTATTTTGGACTCAGGAAGTACTCACTCCAACATAAGTTCTTTCCATCATTCATTATTCAAAGTAATTAATTTATAATTTTTCCTTTAATATTTTTGTATAAAATTAAATGAAAAATTTTTATATATAAATGATGAATGAAGAATTATAGTTTCTTAATATATTTTTCAAAAATAATTTTCTAGTAAATAATAATACAAATAACTTCAAGTCAAACTTAAGCTAAGAAAAATAAAATGTATCAAAGAACATCAGACTTAGGGTAGCAATATATATGTATAATAATCTTCGAAATAAATTTATTTTTTATAATGTAATTAAATTTTTATTAGTTTTTTATTTTTTGGTCGAGTAAGTAAAATAATGAAAGAAATTTAGTCACACTATAAAAAGACGTTATCCAACTCATTATTATATTTAAAAATATTAGCTTTAAAATGATATTAGTGTCAAAAAATCATAAAAATAAAAAAAAATCTTTTTTTGGTTAATACGTTTTAATTCTAAACAAACTATAAAAAATTTAAACTACATTTGTTGTGCCATTTGATTCATGCAATCTCATTAACTTGTGAGGATATATGCACCTGAAATGCTGTTATTAATTAAACACTATTGTCTACTGTAACCGAAACGGTTGCAACCTCAACTCTTAAAACTTTTGAGTTCAAATCGATCGACAGATTTTTGCGTCGGCCCTGTCGGACGCGTGTCAAGGACAGAATGCAACTGTCGTTTTGTTTGTTTGTTTTTTTCAAATATGGTTGTTTTATTTTTTCAAGCTTAAATTTAATTAGAAAATAATTATATTATTTTTAAGGGTATTTTTATGAATCTTTTTTTCCCCATATTTCTAAGGAAACTAAAGCAATTACCATATTTCATTCTTAACGTGAAACAATTCCTACTTATTGTTTTTTTTTTCTTTAATTCCACATTAAATGAGTAGATAATCATGTTATTTTTTAGAATTTTTTATGAAACAAAAATATGCTTTATTGTTCTTATTTTTAAGGAATCAAAATCAATTATTACCATTTATTGCTTTTAATGTAACAATTTCCAATCTAATCAACGATGATGAAGGTATAGTCACAAAAGTGCAAAATATGGTGTATAGTTCTATTAGCATGGTGTCTAGTTCTGCAATATTGGTGTTTATGTACAATCTCATTGTTTGTTGATGTTAGCATATGCATATTAAAAGATAACTACTTCAGTTTTAGATATTTGCTTACCAAACACTCAACTTATCAGATTAAGCATTCAACAACCACAAATTGAACACTTGAATACCATAAACATTTACCCATGCACTCATTTAGCAAATTTAGACACTTAATCTATCATACTAAACGTTCAACCACTACAATTGGGCACCATACAAATATCAAACATATACTTAAACATGTAACCAAGATACTTCACCTAATTTAAACACCAAACCTATCATATAAGGTATTCAAGCACCATAGCAAGAAATTTGCCACTAAACTATAGAGGTAGAATAATTTTGTCACTAAACTTTTTTCGTGGGCAAATTTGTCATTAATCTTTTTGGAAGATGTGAATTTTCCATCAGAGTTTTATGTTGGGAGCAAATTTGCCACCAGCTATTAAAAATGCTTAACGTGACAAATGTGAAAAAATGAGAAAAATGCAAGTTTATATTCAAGTTTCCCTTACCTAACACCCTAGCCTATAGGTTTCTAAATCTATCATTTTCATTGTCATCTGTGCTCCTGCAGACCTTAGTTTCCTTCACCACCCTCCACCCTTTCCACCACCAGGGTTGCCTTTATTTCTCAACACATCCCAACAACATTCCTAGAAATGCTTCTTAGAACAAACTTGATTAAATAGGGTTTGATTAATGCAAGTGAGAATAAATTCAAAGGCGCTGCAGTTCTACAATAAAGGATCCATGGCAACAGGGGTGGAGGATTGCTTCGTGATAATGAGGAAGGTGAAAACAAGAAGGGCTAGCAATGTGGGTGTGTGGTCAAACACAGGTTTTGACTCATTTAGATGTTGTGAAAGGTTTGGGTAGCTAAGGCCTAAGGGTTATGAAGAAAACTTTAAGGTGCAAGTTTAAGAGTTGTATCATGGAATATTCTTTGAAGAAATAGAATATTCCAACTATTTAATTACCAGTGACAAAATTGCCCACAACAAAAACGTTAATGGTAAATTTGCCTACAAAGAAGTTTAGTTACAAAATTACCTAACCCATTATAGTTTAATAGTAAATTTACCCCTTTTGCCTAGAAGAAATATTATGTTACCAAATTTAGACACTCAACCTATTATATTATGTAGTCAATCCCAACAATGCAACACTTGCACCATAAATATTTAGGAAAAAAAAATTTTCTTACCATTTGTAGATACTCAAACTATCATACTAGATATTTAACAATCACAAACTATGAATCATTTTACCTTAAACATGATAGAAGAAATGGTAATCAATTTGGATTCTAATAAAAATAACGAACCGTAGAAATATTATGCAATTTTTCTACATAAATATCCTTCAAAATTGCATGATTATCACTTAATTAAATATAAATCTTGAATTAAAAAGCTACCTTATTCGCACACTTTGAAAATGATTTGTAGGCATTTAAAAATTAGAAGTAGATATTCTCAATCTAGTGTCAGACATTAACATGGAGTTATGAGTTTCATTTTAGTGCATGTTTGCCTGTGGTGGACGTTATGCTATCTTATTTTCACTCATCTTCAGGTGTTCGCTGGGCTGGAATTTATGCTTGGTTTCATATATGCCTATAATGATCAAGCTAAGAGAAAGTCTCTATGGGATTCTCTGTAGCAGTTGAATATATGAGGTCCTTTTGTTTTGATGGGGGATTTTAATGTTTTGAGGAAAATTTATGAAAGAGCAAGTAGCCACTCTGTTTCTGGAATGAAATTAAGGATATTAATGAATGTTGTGGTGTTATTGGAATGGATGATCTACAGAATTCTGAGGTACACATATACATAGTAGATGTTGTCAACCCCATCGTTAGACACCGTTAATGAGAAAAATAAAATAGGAAATGAGAGATTTAAGAGAGAAAAATGTGGTATTCACATTTAGTTTTTTTTTCCCATAAGATCTAGTCACTCATTCTTATTTTCCAAAAACCCTAGCCTTTTCCCGTTCCTTGTTGTTTTTCTCTCTTTCTCACTTTCTCTGCCTCCAAAAAATCTCATCTCTTTTCTCTCTTCTTTTGCCCCAAAAAATATCTTTTCTTCTTCCTCAAGATGCTTGGTGGTAGGACGGTGATCGCAATTCGCGTAGTTGAAACCATCATTCAGGAGTCGGTTGCAGAAGCTAGAGATCTTCCTTGCGGGAGTTTGCTGTCCGTTTTCCATAGTTGTTGGTCAACTTTTGAGTAGCACATTTTTGCTGCTTGTGGGTGCTTACGGTTTGGGTTCTCTTGCTTTTTCTATTGTTGTCTGCGACTAGAGTTGTTCTTTTTTCTTGTATCTTTGTTGCCTCCTATTTGAGGCTTTTTTAATAATAAAATCCTTTTATTAAAAAAAATGGTTGGATTCATCAATTGTTTTGTGATACAACTAGGTTTATTTTGTATTGTTCTGTTTGTGTGTTGCATTGTTCTAGTCCAATGTATTGTTAGATGTGTGTGTGTGTGTTGTTATGTGTCAATGTTGTATACAACTAAGTGTAGTTTGTATTGTTTGTTTATGAGATGTATGGGCCTGAGTGTAAGATGTATTGATATGAATAGGAAAAAAGTAGCCACCCACCATCTTTTGGATTAATACCTTTGGGTTTTAGTTTGATACATGTAGTTGTACAAATTAATACAAAGGAAGTATAGACTAATGCATTAGAGTTTCAGATTATTACATATCAAAATTGTGGATTTTGAGACAATTGTGCTGTGGATGGTGTTGTTTTGAAGATTGATGAACTTCGGTGTGTGTTTGTGAATTTTGGCATGTGCTTATCAATGTAGAAAGTAGAGATTATATTTGGTATTAAAGATGGTCAATTTTTCCTTCTCTGAAATTGTTTTATTATTGTATTAGACTAAATTATAGTTGTATGAATCCGGATATTGAAATGTTTTTATTATTGTATTAAACTAGATTATATAAATATATATGTATGCTTTTAGATTTTATATGTATACTTCCGAATTTTTCTTGTAAAGAACACACACACACATATATATATATATATATGTTTCTAGATTTTATATATATGTTTTTGGGTTTTATATGTATTAAAATGGTAACAAATTGTATGAAATTGATATTCGAATGTATTTTACTATATGAACACTTTGGATTATACGAAAAAAAATGAATGAATTAACTCTTTTTTAAATAATTACCATATTTATTATATTCTACTTATTTTTCTTTTAAATGAATTCAAATTTAAAAATTTACTGTAACTAAAAATTTTAATAAACTTAATTTTTTCCATAATTATCTCAATCAAATAAGATTTATTCTAATAAATAAAAGTTACCATTTCTATTCAAATTCAAATCTTTAATCCTAACAGACCCTTTCTCCCTCCTTAACACCGTGAAGTGTGTGTTTGTGCACCTAAGTGCACATCTTCAAGCCTCAAATGATCTTCCATTTAATGGAGCTTTGGTGGCTTGGGGTAACCAACAGGTTAGGGACAGTTGTGTTTGGAGTAAGTTGGATAGGGTGATAGAAAATGACTTGTTTTTGCGTTTTTGTCTAAATTTTGAGGTCATTTTTTTCTCATCCTTCCTTATCTAATCAGGATGGCATGTTGCTAATTATTTAGGAGAAGGAAGTTAAAAGATTGCAAAAGGTTCAAATACCTTCATTTATGGGAGGTTGATCTTAATTACCTAGTGATTGTAGATGCTGGTATGAATGTTTATTTCTAGGGGTGTTCTACGTTCTAATTGGTGGAAAAGTTTAAGAACATTAAGTTGGGCTTGAAACACTTGGATAAGAGATGTTGCACCAATTTGGTGAAAAGAGCTCAACAAGTGAGACTGGAGCTATGTGAAGCTCGGTAAGCCCTCAATTAGGATAGGCAAACTATTGATTTGTTTTAAAAGTGAAGGAGCTAAAAGAGTATGCTAGAAAAATGTTGGAAGCTTAATATAGTTTCTTAAAGCAAAAAACTTATATAAATTGGTTAAAGTATTTTGATGCCAACTCTTGTTTTTTTTTTTTATGCGAAGCTAAATTATAAAATGAACTCCATGAAAATCTAGAAGGTAGAGAATGCAAAGAGGGTTTTCATTTTTGACCTAGAGGAGATCAAAGAGATATTTTTTCCTTTTTCCAGAGATTTGTTAGATAAGAACAAGGGGTCTTCTCTCATAATTGACAGGGATCTGATCCAGAAAGGGCCTATTCTGATTTTTGAGCAAGGTGATGGCCTACTGCATCCAATTTCAGACAAAGAAGTGAATGAGGTGCTTTGGTCAATCTCAAAGCACAATGCTCTAAAGCTTTAAGGATTTTCCTCAGCTTTTTACAAGTATAATTAGGCTAAGTTGTCTCTGTATGTGATTGCTGTAGTTAAGGAAGTGTTTCAGATTGGTAAAATTTTAAAATCCATTAATGCTACTAGCCTAGTTTTGATTCCGAAGGAGCTTGATGCTTGTAAACTAGGAGATGTCAGACCAATAGCCTATTGTAATGTTATTTATAAAGGTGTTTTGAAGCTAATTACTACAAGAATCAAGCCAGTGCAGAGTAAGATTATCAACTCTTGTCATAATGCTTTTGTTAAACACAAGATTTGTTGAACATAGGAAAATCTCTGATAATATAATGATGGGGATTGAGCTCATGGAGAATTATGCTAAAGGTAATATTTTTCTTCAGTGTATGATTGAAATTGACATAAAAAAATGCATATGACTCAATGGATTAGCAATTTTTAATGGAAGCTCTTGTTCTTTTTTGGTTTCCTAATCAATTTGTTAATCTTATTATGGTTTGTATGACTACCCTTTTTTATTCCCTAGTTTTAAATGGCTTTGTTCATGGTTTTTTCAAGGGTCGAAAGGGGTTTAAGGCAGGGTGGTCCCCTCACTTCCTATCTTTTTGTGCTTTGTATGAAGGTTCTCTCTCAAGATATCTTCATTGTCTTGAGGCTAACAAGAATTTCAACTTTCATCATAGCAGTCATAAATTGAAGCTTACTCACATGGCTTTTATAAATGATCTTTTGTTGTTTTACCAAGGGGATATTTCTTTTATTGAAAAGATCTAGAAGGCACTGATGAATTTTTCTAATTTATCTAGTTTATGTCCCAGTTCTGAGAAAGCCAACATTTTTCTTAGTAGGGTTGACAGGAGTTCTCAAGAGGTAATTCTTGGTAGGTTTGGTTTTTCAGCTTGGGATATTTCCTTTTTTCTATTTGGGTGTTCTTATTAGCTGCTCTCGCTTGAAATTCAGTGATTACTATTGATTGATTGACAAGATAACAGAAAGTCTGGACTCATGGAGCTCTCGTTTGCTATCTAGAGTTGGGAAATTAAGACTCGTACATTTTGTTGTTTAGAATATTCATGCTTATTGGTTTGCTATTTTTTTTCTCCCTATATTTGTTTTGAATGTTGTTGAAGCAAAATATCATACTTTTATCTAGGGAAGGAAATGTGGTGATTGTAAGGCTACGGTGCCCATTGCTTGGAGCAAGCTGGTAGTTCTTTAGGCTAAAGAGGGCTTCGGACTTAATTAAAAATCTGAAATTCTGCCCTTATTTTGAAGCTGTTATGGGCCATTCAGCTGAGGAAGAAGTCCCTTTTGGGTTCAGTGGGCGCATGGCTATCATATGAAACACCAGGATATCTGGTCGGTTTAGAAGAAGACCACTGATGCTTGGATTTGGTAGAGTTTTTTTATGATTCAAGACCAGGTGAAACTGAATCCTTTTATTCATTCTGTTTTCAACTTTAATATATATGTTTCCTCTTACCAAAGGCAGTTTTATGAGGCTTTACGGGTCAAACGGCCTAAATGTTCATGGTATAAAAGTTGTTAGGAGAGCATGGCCATTCTTAACCATTCCTTTACTGTTTGGCAAGCTCTCCATGGAGGATTGAAGACTTTGGACCAGATGCAATGTTGGGGTTTCTAGCTTCCTAATTGTTGTGTGCTTTGTAAAAATCAAGAGGAAAGTATTGCTCATCTTTTTATCAATTGCCAGTTCTCCAAGGTGATATGGGAGGCTATGATGAAATGATTGCAGATTAAGATGAGGGCAAAAGATTTAAAAGATAAGGTTGACTGGTTTGTTAAAATGATTAAAGGTCAAAAGAAGAACAACAAAATTCGTCGAGCTGCTCTCCATGCCTTGATTTATCATATCTAGAGGGAAAAACACTCAAGAGTTTTTCAAGATAAGATGAAATCCCATGAGGTGATTGTGAATGAGATTAAATTTGATGTTTATGTTTGTATAGGCAAAGTTTCTTCCATTGGTTCTGTTGATGCATTTTTTTGATACTTATAGTTTTGTTTTTTGTTCTTCTTAGGTATGCCTGGTGTTCATGTATTTTGAGGTTTTGATCATTGATATTTGCATGTTGCCTAAAAAAAAATAACATCCATTTTTTGTATGACTGTTCAACAAGATTGGAATATTTTTGAATTAATATCTATTGAGTTATAACAATAACTATTTATAATGATCTTCTTATAAATGAATTACTATACTAAAAAAAAGCACAGGCAAAGCACACACACCTTAAGAAGTTTAAAAGTACATACATTTTTATAGCTACAATTACGAAAATAAAAAAATTGAGACAATTTAATTCATAGTTTTCCGAAGGGAAAAACCAAAGTTATATTGTTAGTGTTTTCTATTTGATTCTCTTTGACATTTTAATAGCTAGTTAACAAATTTGTAATATCCAAAATAAAAACCAATGGTGTAACTAAATATTTGAGAAAGCTTGAAGGGTAAGAAAATACTTTTCTGAAATGTGGAGGGTTACTGATAGATTTAACAAAGCTATCTTTGATGGATCTCTTGTTCAGTCTCATCAAATATGTCTGGAACCTCAATGCCTACTCTCACACCTTTAACCTCTTTTCAACCTTTCTTAGTGTCATACATTTATTTCCTCTGTGAATTTAAATTTCTTTCCGAAGAAGATAAAATTCCTTAGACTAATCTCCCTGTCATCAATCTGTAGAAAGCTTTTGCCAAACAATCTCATTGCCTTATAATAACAAAAAAACCTTACACTCAATATCATATGCCAGTTAAAAAATCTGTGTATGCTACAAAGTTTGACCAACGTACTCTTTCTCAACAAAAAAAGAACAATATGTTACTGTGGAGATTTCTTCATCCTTTCCTCACTAGTGGAGTGCTGAAGGATTTACTCATCTTTATTTTGGAGTTGTATGCCTTGCTCATACATATCATGGACGGAAAGGTCTTACTGTTACTGCTAGGCTTGCTTTCTTTGATACTAGATAAAAGAAATACAAACATGCTTGTATTGGTATTGTAGAGTCTACTTTCAACGTTGGAACTATCCTAGTTACCTTCTTCTTAAAATTATGTATGGCTCTCCAATACCCTTATATGTTATCTACCTTGAAAATCCAATTACAGATCACTAGTGCAAAACAAACCTCCTCTACCTATGTGGCTAATCTTCACCATTAGATGACTTATCAAGTTTAAAATCATGCACTCAACTTTGCTATGCCTAATATCAACAATGATACATTGTATCTTTCTATTGGTACAACCTATGTTTCAAACTTGACATATGTTCCTCAGCAAATCCCTAGAGATGAGCTTAAAAAACTCAATCCAGCTTCCTAGATTTTAAATGATAAAGCCCACAACTAGCCAACACAACATATCTTATCTAAAATTTCTATTTTTCTTGATAAATGAGAAGGCCAATTAGAATTTCTATTTCAAAAAGAAGCTAAATCTTCTTAGGACTCTTATGTCTTCTTCATACTGGCAATTATGACCATCATTTGAGAACTAGTTCTAGAGATTCAAGTTTCAATTGGAGCCTCTGATGTTGAAGGCTCCCAGTTTATCAACTCCAGGATGATAAAGGTCACAAATATTTTGATGTTTGTGTTTATACTACTTGTCTGAATCTTCTTGATGAAGATAATCAAACCATTAGAAAACAAAAGAAAAAAAAATCATTATAGGAGCTTCTTTACAAAAGATATCAAAATAGAGATCTATCTGTTGAACTTTTTAGCTCTTAAAAATGAGATCATGGATCTTATTTTTCATTGAAAATTTTTTTAGCTCTAATATAAAATTAGGCATTTGAAGTAATAGATGAAACATCTTCGTTCCACCCATAAACATCAACTACCAGATCCTCAAACTCCACTAGTTATCACCTCCTAAACTTTCGGTCTTTTCTCCACAAGATCCCTACCTACCAAATATAATATGTTTGTTAGTCTTTTATCACTTTACCAACTTTAAAAATCCTAGCCAAAACACACCATCCGCTGCCAAACATTTCTACCCCTTCAGAAACTAAATTTCCAAAATATCCTAGAAGAACTTCTTGCACCACGACCATCTAAGCCAAATCCTTTTATCAAAATCTAAGAACCAACCAAGTTTAAAGCCACAACACTCTAAGAAAATCTTGTTGAGATTTAGATAGTTTCCATGTATATTTTCGTCTTCATTGCCTAACTAGATATGATTACAATATATATCTAACTTAGCTTGATCACTTAGCTTAGCCTTGTCTAACTCCAAGCCTCATCTTGTATAGCATCCTATATATATTGTACCATACATATGTGAGAAAGCATTGCTTCAACTTTTGCCTTCCAAGTTTCACATTTCAACTCATGCCTTCATTTTCTACATGGTATCAAAGTAGGGCTAAAGAACATCACTTACCCAAGTGTATTTTTTTAGCTATAGCAATGTCGATATTAAAAATCATCAGCAGCAACATTGGAAATAAAAGTTATAACAATAACACAGAGTCCACTGCAACCTCGCCTATTACCAACCCAGCTACTAACCAATGTAAGCTACCTACCGGGCTCCCTATCAAGCTGTGCGACATGCCATTGGAATGGTGAGAGATGCCTATAGAAGTAGTGAAACTTGATGAGGAACCAACTGACAATTGAGCAAACAAAAAGGAACAAGACAAAAGAAGCTTTAAGGTAATGCCTTCTGTCATTTTGACAATTGAATAATGTGAACACCTCTTGGACCTCTCAAACAAGGACAAAGGTCATTTAATTTTGCCGGTAAGAAAATTTTTGAACCCATACCAAGTGCCCATTAGATCCTAGACACAAGAGCCAGTAACTACGTTAGTTGACAAAAAAAAAACCTTTCTCAAAATCAGCCTATTTTCTAATTGGACTTTAAACCTCCCTGATGGTTCTAGAAAAAAAACATAAACAAATTTAGTACCATTTTCCTCTCGAATGACATAATAATAATAATCAATTCTTTTAGCATGAGATTTTAAATGAAACTTGATTTCAATTAATAAGCTCACTAAGAAGCATAATTGTGCTGCCATTTTTCTCCCTAATTTTTGTATTTTGCAAAACCAAACTTCAAAGAAAATGATTGGAGTAGCTAAGCAGCAAGATGACTTATATTACTTAAAGCCCAAGAAGAAGGATGTCTTAGTGAATACAGCAAATGTGGAGGAAGATGTTGCAACTTTATGGCATCAAAGGGTGGGTCACCTATAAAAAAATATGTCAATTATTATTCCTAGTTTGTCAAGCATTGATTTGAAATCTATTTGCAAAAGGTGTTTTGTTTGCCCTTTCGTAAAAAGCCTCTTGACTACCTTTTTTCTTTGAGTGACAATCGATTAAAATCACTTTTTGAGTTAGTGCATTTCGATGTTTAGGGTCCTTATCAAAATCCCTTCACAACTTGTGCACGTTATGTACTTACAATCATTGATGAATTTACACGATCCATTTGGACTTATCTTATGAAACATAAAATTGAGGTACCGAGGTACTTTGAAGCTTTTTACAATTTGATAAAAAATCAATTTGGGGTCAAAATCAAAAAAAGTTATAAGTGATACAATTCTTGCACTAGCTGAAGAAGCCTTAGGATATTTTTATAAAAATAAGGGCATTTTTCAGCAAACTTCTTATGCAAACACACCTCAACAAAATGGTACGGTTGAAAGAAAACACTGGGATGTTTTGAACGTGGCAGCGACAATAAAGTTTCAGGCAAGTATGCCCATAAACTTTTGGGGGGAATGCATTTTAGATGTAACTAATTTGATCAATAGATTGCTAGCTATAAGTCTTCGAAATCAAGCTATCTATGAAATTTTTTTTGGAAAAAGGCATGGTTATCATCACCTAAAAGTTTTTGGTTGTCTTTGTTATGCCATAAATTCAATGCAACCTAAATACAAATTTCAACCAAGATCTCAAACTTGTGTTTTTGTCAAGTACCCAACTCTCAAAAGGGATATAAGGTTGTTGACCTAGAGATGTTGTTTTTCATGGAAAAGGTTTCCCATTTAAAATTAAAGATCAATGTTTTAGATAAAAAAAACCCAATTAATAATGTGATACCCAAGTTTATTGAGCTTTTTTTAGATGACCCACCTTTAGGTTCACCTACATTAGAAGAGCCAAATGGAATTTGTACACCACTAAGTCACAAGCGAAAAATACATTAAAAAAACATCAATGAATAAGATCATAAAATAGAAAGAGATAGTCATTATTAAGTCTATGAAAAACCATGAAGAAGCCACCATGATTATAATGTACTTTCCTATTTAAGGGACATCAAACATAAGCTGCTAGGCAAGCAAGCCTTCTTTAACATGGTCTCTTCAGGTACCTCTTACCCTTTATCTTTTTTTTTTTAACAATAAACCTTTTTCTGCTGGGGATTAAAGTTTTCCTGCAGCCATAATAAATGACTTAGAACCAACCTCCTATCCGCAGGCAAGGGAAGACTCACATGGGGGCATGCAATGCAAGTAGAAATTGATGCCTTAGAAGCTAATCACACATAGGTCCTAGAAACGCTCCCATAAGGAAAAAGAGTGGTTGACTATTGATGGGTTTATAGGACTAGATCAAATAGGATTGTGGAGTGATACAAGGCCGTCTTGTTCTGAAAGGGTACACACAAGTAAAAGGTCTCAATTACATTGAGACTTTTGCACCTGTTGCAAAACTTACAACCATAAGAAGTCTTCTTATCGTAGCTACTTCAAAAAAATGAAAGTTACAACAACTCGATGTTCATAATGCCTCCTTACTCGAGGACCTACATGATGAAATATACATGTAGCCTCCCCTAGTTATCTCCTAAACGGTAATCCTCGAGTTTGTAAGCTCAAAAAGTCATTCCATGGGCACAAGCAGGCATCCTGAGAATGGTTTGCAAAACTATCCACAGCCTTTAAAAATTATGGCTTTATATATTACAATTCAGATTCTTCCTTGTTTACATGACATACTAACAGCACTTTCCTTGTAGTACTTGTGTATGTGGATGATATGGTTGTAGTAGGTGACAACTCAGAATAGTGACAACTTTAGAAAGATATCTTACACATTTATTTCCATCTAAAGGATCTTGGACATTTGACATACTTGCTCGGACTTGATATAACACATGAACCCAATGGAATCTTTGTTCGCCAAAGAAAAAATGCTGTAGATATTCTTTTAGATATAGGCATATTGGCGCAAAATTGTGTCAAATCCCAATGGAACAACATCACCATCATATTGGATGATCTGAAGGTATGTTGATGAAGGATCTGAGCATCTACCGACAACTAATCGATAGACTCTTATACCTTTCTGCCATGAGGCCTGACATCACATATGCAATATTGGTGTCTTAACTAACCTTGAAAAGTTAAGAATGAATTTTTTTTGTGGGGTTTTCGGGTAGGTAGAAAGATAGCATGGGTTTTGTGGAATAAAATATTGGTGAATAAGGAGAAAGGCGGGTTGAGTGTGGGTAGTCTTATTTAAAAAATCCTTGCTCTACTAGAAAAGTGGTGGTGGAGATTTGTTAATGGGAATGGTTCCTTGTGGAGAAGTTTGGTGGTTAGTTTGTATGGTCTGAAAATAGGTCTTATATGTGATTAGGTGATGAGAAGGCTGGGGAAATTATAGGATAGTATTGTTAAGATTGGAGGAAAGATTGATAAATTAGGAATTCCTATTAGTGAGTCATTTAAGTAGGAGTTAGGCAGAGGTGATAAGATTGAGTTTTAGAGAGAGAATTGGGTGGGGTATGAAAGTTTTGAACCAAAATTTCCTAGGCTTTTCAACTTTTCATTAAATAAGTTAATCAAGGTTTGTGAGATAGGTGTTTGGGGGGTGATGTCTGGAGATAGGAGTGGAAGCAAAGAAGATAATTGGGTGGAAGGGAAGTTGAAGGGTTTAAGATAATTGGGTGGAAGAGAAGTTGGAGAGTTTAACAATCTTTTGTAGTTATTCAATCAGCCAACCTGAACATTACTAAGGAATATAAAATCAAATAGGTAATAGGCATTGAAGGCTCTTATGATGTTAAAAAAGTAAGCCACCTGATAGATGACAAAGCTTTGAGCATGCAAAAATTTTTTGGTAGAGAATGTTGGTATAGACTTGTACCCTTAAAGCTTGATTTTTTTGCTTGGAGAGCTATCCAGGATTGGCTACCAACAAGATCAAACCTGGTGCTCAAAGGTGTCTTCATCCAAAACTCAATTTTGCCCATTTTGCAGTAGTTGCATTGAAGACACATGACACATTCTTGTAAGATGTGCTTATGTTAGATAGATTTGGAGCTTGGTTTTTGAGTGGTGAGAGGCTAGTGATCCATTTGATTTGGATTTAATTGATATACTACAAACAAGGCTAGTCACACATATGAGAAAGGAACAACAAAGTTTGGAAAGCCACACTTATCATTTCAGCATGGGCTATATGGAAGGCTAGGAATGAACTTATTTCAAGGATAAGGTATTCTATTCGGGAGAAATATTTATTCAATATAAAGTACTTCATTTCTTTGGATTGTTAATAGGTCTCTGAAATTAAGTTGTTCTTGGTATGAGTGGTGTCATAATCCATTGTTGTCTATAGTAAATTTGATTACTTGAATGGATTCTATTTTGTATGGCCCAGTTTCCTACTGGATTGAGTTTCGTACTTTTTATTTAATTCAATAAATCCTTGCTTTGGTCATTCAAAAAAAAAATGCTATCAACATTTTGAGCTAGTATATGTAAAGCCCTCCTAAAGAGCATCATGGTGCAGCTTTTAAAATCTTGAACTACATCAATTAGCACCAAGACAAGGTTTGTTGTTTCCTTGAGTTAGTAACCTATAGCTTAAGGGTTATTGTGATGTCGATGGGTGCCTGCCCTATAAGCCAACGGTCACTCACTAGCTACTTCACCTTTCTTGGACAAGCACTGTTGTCATAACATACCAAAAAGCAAACTGCTATTAGCAAGTCCTCAGCTTAAGCTAAATGCTAATCCATGGTTTCTGCTATTAATAGGTTGATATGGCTTCAAGCACTCCTGAAAGATTTTGGTGTTGAACACCCATAACCCATGTAGCTATTTTGTGACAATCAAGTAGCACTACATATTGCTGTTAATCCTGTTTTTTTATGAAAAGATGAAGCACATTGAAATGGATTGCCACTTGATTTGAGAGTGCATTAAATGCAACCAATGGAGACTAGTTACATTCCCTCACAAATATAGTTGGCAAACAACTTCACTAAGGCATTGAGTGGGCGCCATTTTCATGACTTGTTATGCAAGCTTGAACTTTCAAAGCTTCACACTCTAGCTTAAGAGGGCTGTGAAGATTTGGATATTTGCCATATATATTTTTGTCCTTATCATCTAACTGGATATGATTGGGATAGATGTCTAACTTAGGTTGATTACTTAGCTTAGCCTAATAGTTTAACTCTAAGCCTTGTCTTTTGTAGCAACCTATATATATTGTACTGTACATATATGAGAAAGATATAGCTTCAACTTTTGCTTTCCAAGTTTCACACGTCAACTCTTGCCTTCAATTTTCAAAAAGCGTATGACCTTCTTCTCAGAAAATCAGACCCAAATGGTTCAATCAAATTCCTCTTGGGTTGATTTTAAACTTGATTTTGCTTCAACCTCTAAAACCTAAAAAAAAAAAAAAAAAGATTACCAAAAATCTATAACCACTTTTACCTGCTTTAAACCCAAACTATTTATAGCTAAACTAGATGACCCCAAGACCTTTATAGTTTAGGATGCTACGATCCCTGAAATTTTTGATGAAGAAACGAAGCATGTTGAGTTACCTAACATTAATACCTCTTCCTGGACTATAGCTTCTACACCTATCAAGCTTACCTTATGTCATATCCATCCTTACCTCTGGCATGATAGCTTTCTAAAAATTCATGCATGGTGTCAAACACAATTATACAAAGATGAAGCAACTAATGCAAAGGTTGTTGTAGCTTTTGTTGCCTCCATGACTGGCACTATAAAAGAATGGTTATTTTTGTCTTGGAGAATATCTGTAGCTTGAATTGCTAAATATTGAAGTAGTTGATCAACTCATTCGAGTCCTCCATATTGAGTTTGTTGGAGATCAAGCTTTTCTTGTTAATATGGAACAAAAAGAAAATTTTAAGATGAAATACTACTCATACAACAAGAAAGATTTAGAAAAACATTTTATGCGGATGATAAAAAACAATTATATACACAGTATAAGATATGGTGATAACAATTTGAAACAAGCCTATTTGAATTTTGTCCAAGAAACAATTGGTCAAGAAGCTTTCTCATTAAATCAACAAAGCAAAAAAGTTTTGCAAGATTTGTCTTTTGGAAGCTTTCATTAGAGATTAATTACAGCTTTACAAAGATTATATGACACTTACACAATTTTTAAGGAATATGATCAATCCCAAGGACTCTTTGATAAACTCCGTAACCAAGCAAAACTTTCTATAAAGTCTAAGGATAGCAAGGTTTGTCAAGGCTCTTCGAAGAAAAAACATCACCGCAAAAAGTTCTATTCATTTTCTTGAAAACCTTGACATTTTCACAACAAGATAAAAAAAAATTCAAGTATGAGTGAAATATAAGAAAATTCAACAAATGTTTCATTTACAGGTAAAGATGAAACTTTGCCAAGAATTTCCCACAAAAAAATTCAAGTCAAGAACAAAAATGGTCAACATTGCGACAAAAGTAACAGGAACTGATTTTTCTTGTGCAGATATGGAGTCAATGTTCATAGAAATAGATGTTGATCTTCTACATTATTTGCTGTAGAAGCCTTTAATTAGATGCTAATTTAAAAAAAAAAGTCTGAATCTCTTATGGAAGAACCAGAAGTTTTCATTGAACTTCCATTTCAAGGAAATGGCGATGTGAATTCAACAGAGGTAACACATTCAAGCATGACACCTGAGGATAAAGCTAGAGTCGTTGCTAAACTCCAACAGTTATATGCTCAAGGAATCATTGAACCAACCAAGTATCCTTAGGCTTGACAAGCATTTTATGTCAATAAATGATCTGAACAAGCTCATCAAAAACCTAGATTTATTATAGATCACAAACCTTTAAATGATTTCTTCCTAACATAAAATTTTCCCTTTCTAGAAAAAACCCCATTTTCTTTAACCTTACAAGTGCTAGAATTTTTTCTAGAATTGACCTTAAGTCTGGATTCTAGCAATTAATCGTTAACTCACCTGGCAAATATAAAACAACATTTTGCATAATAGATTTGCCGTTACCATTGGATGGTTATGCCCTTTGGCCTTAAAAATGCCCTTGACTTTTCCTAAAAGCCATGATCGAAATCTTTGAAACCATCATTCCTTTATCCCTTGTTTATATTGATAATATTTTATTATTTTATCTTGTGCAAGTTTTCATATTAAGTTATTATAATAGTTTTTTGATATAATGAAGCAATATAGAGTCATGCTTTTACAAAAAAAGATGATAACTGCCTAATTGAGTTCCTTGGAATGCAAATCATGGGTAGAAAATATCATCCACAACCTGATGTGAGGGCAAAGATAATTGAAGTCCCTAATCATAATTTTATAAAAATCAGGTCCAACAAATGTTGGGTCTTAGGAATTATACCAGAAAAATTGCCCCCCACTTGTCGGAGATTCTACAACCTTTACACGCATATCTCAAGAAGAAATCTCCTCCATGGTCCTTAAGGCAACACCAAGCAATTTATCCAGCTAAAACATGTGGTCTAGTGTCTTTCTCCTTTAAGGATTCCCACTAGATAGACACATTAGATGAATTTTAGGTGTAGCTCTGATTGAAAAGTTAAATTAAAGAAGACATGTCTATGCTTACATCAATGGTGTATTCAATCACATTGAAAAGCATTGCTACTCTACCTACAAGGAAGTCCTAGCTGTTAAGTGTGGAATTAAAAAATTTTAATTTCAACTAATTGCACATCACTTTTTGGTTGAAATGGACACATGTCATCTTTTCCAAAAATGTTGAACTTTCACTAGAAGCAACTGCCTACTGCCTAATTACTTAGATAGCAACAATGGTTTGTACAATTCTCCTTTCATTTTATGCATATAAAAGGTAGTGCCAATGCCTTGGCAGACATTTTTAGAAAACCTCCCAAACTTCCTAAGCCCAAACTCCATAACTAAAATGGTATTTTCCTCCACATCTCCTTCTCCGTTCAATAAGGAAACCAACCTCCCTATTGATGTTGAACACTATAAACATAAGTCATTTTCTTTCAAGCAAATACACCAGGTATTTCATAACCGTTGCTCCCTCATTGAGAAATACGAGTTTGACAATTGCCCAATGAAACCTGTTAGAATCCACCCTAAATATCTTTTTTCTCATCTTTTTCACATTCTAGATATTTCTATTTTCCAACTCATAGCCTTTTTTTTTCTTTTGGTACCATCGCTAATACCATTGGTATCATTTCTAATATTCCCTAGCTTGACCAATTTCTTACATTTTGTAAAAACTTTCCTATTAATTTTCATACCTTTGGGATTATAACTTTTTTTTCCTAGTTCACCCCTATATATGACAGGGTAAAAGTCCTTAAATTCTGTTATAAAAATTTAAACCCATCTATTCATATGTCCCATATCCACTTTCAATTATCCAACATCTCTCCTGAAAACTCCTCATTTTTATATGGGATAGCACATGTAATATATTCCCAGCATTATATACTATCATTATAAGAACCTTGATTGTAACGTTGCCCACCTTGCCTTAATGAATCTTAATGATTATATAAAATTCTTGAGAAAGCATACCAATATAATCATAAAGTTTCCTGCTTGGAAATTTGGCATCATGATAATCCACACTGATTATCCTATCCAATCGACCACCAAAAAATGATTCATGAAGCTCTTTAATGTTTTGAAAAACATTAGAGAATCAAACAAGCTAGATAAGCTAGAGAATGAGGAAAATTTTCTAATAATTGTTTGTCTAGCCCATACTCCGTCATAGGTCAATTGACAATTGTTGAATAACCACAACAAATAAGGAATGAGCATGATACTACTTGTGGGTATAGATTTTCCTGTGTCCATTGGTGTATGACCAATGATCCCACACTTTGGCTTGAAATAGAAGCAAAGGGCTATAGGCGGGAAAACAAAAATATCATGAATATGAAAAAGATGAACAAAAGGATATTTGTGATGGATTTCAATAGGTTTCATAAGGTAATTGCCAAACCCATATTTCTCAGTAAGAGAGTGATGGTAGTGAAATATTTGGTGTCTTTAGTTGAAAGTAAATGACAAATGTTCATAGCATTCAACATCAATAAGGAGGTTAGTTTCCTTATTGAACACATGAAGAGAAGATACGGAACAGGCCATTTTTGTTATGGAGTTTGGGCTTGGAAGGTTTAGGAGGTTTGCTAAGAATGTCTGCCCTTTATATGCTAAACTTTATAAGAGAATCATGCAAACCACTGATGCCATCTAATTAATTGAGGATTAGGCAACTACTTTTGACAGAAGCTCAGCATTTTTGTAAAAGTTGACATGTTTATTTCAACCATAAAATGATGTCCAACTAGATGAAATTGAAAATTTTCAATTACACACTTGACAATTAGGAATTCCTTATAGTAAGAGTGGTAATGCTTTTAATTGTCTTTGAATTCACTATTGTTATAAGCACAGATGTGTTTTGTTTAGTTTAACTTTTTAAGCCGAGCCGTACCTTAAAATTCATTTGACGCATCCAATTGGAGGATCTCTTTCCCTTTATCAAGAATCTTTAAAGGATAAAAGAACTAAATCACTTGTTGGTGGAGCCTTAAGTACCAGGAATAAGATTTCTTTTTAGGATATACGTGTAAGTATTGAAGAATTTTTTATAGATGGGACACAAATTCCTTTTTATGATTCATAAGACCCAATATTTATTAGACCTGATTTTTAATAAGATTACCAAGAGGCATTTCAGTTATCTTTGTTGCTACATGAGGTTGTAAATGATATTTTTCATTTCTGATTTGTATTCCAGGGAACTCAATTGATGTTTGTGCAATTACCATCTTCTTGTATGAAAGCATGGTTCCATATTGCTTCATTATGTCAGAAAATTGGTATAATAACTTAAGATGAGGACCTACACAAGGTGAAAATAATAAAATCATCAATATAAACAAGGATGAGGGAAGGATGGGTTCAAAGATTTGGATCTTGGCTTTTTGAAAAAGTGAAAGGGCAGTTTGAGGCCAAAAGGGCATAATTATCCATTAGTAATGGTAATCTAGTATGTAAAAAGTTGTTTTACATTTGTTAGATGGTTGACGTTTAATAGCCAGAATCCAGACTTAAGGTCAAATTTAAAGAAACTTCTAACACTAACAAGGTTAGAGAAACGAGTATTTTCTCTAGCAAGGGGCAATTTTATGCCAACCAATAAATCATTTAAAAATTTGTAATCTATAACAAGTCTAGGTTTTCCATGAGCTTGTTCAAAGTACTTGTTGACATAAAATGCCTAGCATGTCCAAGGAGACATGGTTAGTTCAATGAGTCCTTGAGCTTATAACTACTAGAGTTCAGCAACTACTCTAGCTTTATCCTTAGGTGACAATCCTAAATGTGTTGCCTTTGTTAGGTACACATCCTTATTCTTTTAAATGGAGCTCAATGAAAAATTGAGGATTCTTCCATTAGGGATTTGGACATTTTTTTTTAATTTAGCATGCAATTATGCACAAGACAGATCAATCAATATTTACCTACCTGATTTGTTATAAGAACTTCACCTTCACAAGAGTAAAGTCTAAGAGTAGATACCCATGGAAGGAAAAAAATTTTAATCCTTAAATTAGCATTAGTCCACTATACATGAATGAGTTTTGGAAAAATATCAAATCCAAAAATTATGTCTCTACACTGTCTAGCAAAACCATAGACAAGTGTTACTAGGTACCTAGATAGAGATAGACAAATTCTAATTGGTTTACTGATATTCTTGATCTAGAAAACACCATTTGTCAATTTAAATAATTGATTTTAGTCTAACCACATGTGATCAGGAATAATATTGGGATTGATAATAGCATGTGATGCACCTGTATCAAAGAAAGTAACAACAAGTATTGGCTTAGCATACTTATCAATCAAAATAGTTACCTGAGTTTATGGAATAATTTAAGCAGCTAGAACAGATAGTTCAATAGATGAGAGTTGAATCTGTAATGTGTATATAGAGTTAGAATTAGAATTTGATGAATAGGCTTTTGTAGCAAATAAAAAAAAGACTCTTCATCTATTTCTAAGAATATTAATTCCACATCTTCACAAAAAATATACATTCCTATTACTTCTTCCATAGTGTTAGTCATCATTGTTCTTGACTGAAACTCTTCTATGGGAAATTCATGGAAAGGGTCCTCTTTGCCAGCAAATGAAACATTTTTTAAATTTTCCAATACTTCACTTATACCTAAAAAATATTTCCGTTCATGTGAAAATGTTGAGGTTTCCCAGAAAATGAGAACTTCTTGTGATGATGCTTTTTTCTCCAAAAAATATTAATAAGTCTTGTTGTCCTCATACTTAGTAAAAAGTTTTGATCAATTACAGGGCATGTCAAAGAGTATGATCGCTCAAATTTCTCAAATAAGGTGTGAGTGTCAAAAATCTTTGTAAAGTTATAATTAATGTCTGATTAGACATTCCAAAAGAGAAATCTTATAGAGTTCTTCCACTTTGTTGAATTAATCGGAGAGCTTATTAACCAAGTATTTCTAGGATAGAGTTTAGATAAGCTTGTTTCAAATTTTTATCATACCTTGTGGTAAGTAGATAATAACACTTCATCATCCCTGTAAAATGTTTTTCCAAATCTTTCTTGTTTTATGACCAGCATTTCATCTCAAAATATTCTTTTCGTGCAATATCAACAAAAAAGTTTGATCTCCAACAAACTTAACATTGAGGACTTGAATGAATTGATTGGCAGTTAGAATAGTTAACAATTCAAGCTTTCAACATTCTCCAAGATAGAAATGCCATTCTTTCATAATGCTTGGCATAAAGGCAACAAAAACTTCAATAACCTTTGCATCAGATGCATAATCTTTCTGTAATTGTGTTTGGCACTATGCGTGCATTTCTAAAAATTTTTCATGTTAGAGGTGTGGAGGGATGTCATATAACATAAGTTTGACAGATGTAGAAGGTGGATTCCAGGAAGATATATTAATATTAAGTACCTTAGTAGGATTTGTTTCTTCATTAGAAACATCAAGAACGACAAAATCATTGGAAAAAAAATAGGCCCAAAGCTAAAAGAAGCTTCTGCTGAAGGGCCCAAATAGATAGATAAGGGAATTTCACCCTAGACGGAAATAGTATCCTAAAACTACGAGATTCTTATCCTAAAACGAATTCCTCAAAGCTCCCTTAGCTATATAAACCACTTCATTTGGCAATCCCAAGGTATGACACACTTGCTCTATTTCTTTCTCTCTCTTCACTACTCCCTTCCCGTTGGAATTTTGACTTGAGTGTCGAAGGGTTTCCCTCGGGGACATATCCTGAGCCCGAATATTATGTTTGTACGCAGGTCACCAATTCGTGATTCACCAGGCTTTTAGGCGAAGCCTATACAATCCAATCAACTATCAAGTTGGTGCCGTCTGTAGCAAAACATGGTGAATACTCAGAGGCCATGCTTGGAGAACCAAGACTTACCAGAGAATAAGCAAAAAAATCCATCGCCTTGCTAGGTCCATAAGGCCCACAGATGAAGAAGCACCCTAAAGGGTTGATTAGGAGGACCCTGTAGGGCTCTAGAGGAACCCTCACAAGAGAAAGGGCCCTGTGCCGCTGAATGATGACCAGTTCTAGGCCCTGCAATATACCTTGTTTGAGCAATTAGTGGTGACATTGCAATAGTAAATTCAGAAAGCCCTGTCGAGGCCTCTAGAGGAGGCCGTTGAAAGCCATTTGGCACTCAAGGATCGACAACGGACTCTTCCATGAAACCAGTCCCTAAAGATATGGGTCCATGAACAACAGTCATCCTTAAACTGTTGCGAGAGACCTGGAGGCAACAATATTGGCGCTATCTTGTAGAGGCTCGATCAGATGGAATAGTGCATACGGGCTCCCAAGCCCCTAAAGGAAAGTCTTGGACATGGAACCGATGTGAAGTACTTGTGGCTCCAACCTTGTATAGTTCAAGTAATCAATGCCCTTACTCCCGATGGGTTCCGCATGCCTAAAATTAACTTGTATGATGGCCTTACCAATTTAGTTAGCCATCTACAATGGTATGTTACCCCCATGAGGCTTGAGCAGCCCTCCAATATGATTATGTGTAGGGCCTTCAGTTCTACACTAACAGGAGCCGCTGTCTCCTAGTTTAGGACCAACTAGGTGTGCCACTTCTCTTCACTTAAGGACTTTTCCCAAATGTTCATGAGACACTTCTTGGGGATTCGACTAACCCTAAAAATGGTGGCGCATTTGTTGAAAATTATGCAAGGTCGTAATAAACCCCTGAAATATTTTTTTAGAGGTTTAATGGCCAAGTTGTACAGGTATAGGGGTTGTCCTCAGAGCTACACTTGGTAGCCATTACCCAAGGGCTAGCACGAGACTTAAGGCAAGCCTGGGATCTCCATGAGACCCCGTAAAGGATATAGATAAACTTCTTGACCGAACCACACAGTATACGCATGTTGAAAGGCTTAACCAACCAATAGACCCAAAGGAAATAAGAGGGAAGGGTGACTTGCAGCTAAAGCCTATCCTCCTGCCTCTGAAAGAGACACATCCTGTATGCCCTAGAAAAGAAGAACCAAGTTCTTCGATGGCCCCCATCGAGGCCTCTTTGGGGCAAAAAGGACCTAAAAAAATATTGCAAATATGACAAGGATATGGGCCATGATACCTGTTGACACTCAATTGTCCAGGCATTAATTTTTATTTAGTTCTTGGTTAGGAAAATTAGTTTAGCGGCATTTTCATTTTTAGGCTCAATTTGGTCAAATGTTAGGACATTTGGGTCATTTTTATCATTTTAGGATTAGTTAGTCTAGTCACATTTAGGTTACATTATTGTTCGTGTTATAAAACTTTAGGAATTTAGTATGGCCATTTAGGGTCAAAATAGGAATTAAGGGAAAAGTTTGGGTGAAAACCAAGGATTTTTAGAAGATTCTAAGCAAAATTGGAAAGTTTTGGGCAAATCTGTCAATTTTAGGGAATTTAAGCCAAAACTAGCAAAAATATGAAGTTCTGGCTGAAATCTGGCTTTTTGCAATGTTTTGGTCACAATTTGACAAACCCTAGAAATTTTGGGTTGCCTTGTAATTTCACATAAGGTCAGGGGCAAGATCAGCAACTTGATAGTTTTTATGGACTTAAACTAGTATTTAGACCAGATTGCATCCTAGTTGATTTAAACATCTAAAATCTTTATTTTTTATAAGATTTAATCTCAAATTTGGTTGCCAGCCAATTTCATGACATTGGTACTATAAATAGGGGTCATTTATTCATGAAAATTGGTGGAGAAAAATCTAAGAGATTCGCAACTTTAAGCTCCAGCTAAAGAAAGGGTAAAGCTGCATTCTTAGCCCCTTGTTTCGCTGCCCATCTCCCAAAAAATCCTAAGCTTCCTCCACTTGCCACCATTACCCCTGGAAGTCATGTCCCCCTACCTGACGCTTTCAGCTTCTGCTCCTAACGTTGCCACCGGTCCTAGCAAGCCAATTTCAATAATTTTGTCCGAGTACTAATTTTTGTTTAGTTCAAGGTTAGGAAAATTAGTTTAGGAGGCATTTTCATTTTTAGGGGCAATTTGGTCAATTGTTAAGACATTTGGGTTATTTTTATCATTTTAGTGTTAGTTGGTCTAGTCACATTTAGGGTACATTATTGTTTGTGTTACAAAACTTTAGGAATTTAGTATGGTCATTTAGGGTCAAAATAGAAATTAATTTAGTTTAGGTATTAATTTAGAGCCCTAAAGGTTTTGTAGGGTCAATTTAGGCAAAAGAGAAAGGTTTGGGTGGAAACCAAGGGTTGTTAGAAGATTCTAGGCAAAAATGCAAAATTTTGGGCAAATCTATCAATTTTAGAGAGTTTGAGCCAAACCTGGCAAAAACATGAAGTTATGGGTGAAATCTAGCTTTTTGCAATGCTTTGGGCACAATTTGACAAATCCTCAAAATTTTGGGTTGACTTACAATTTTGTATAAAGTCAGGGGCAAGATTAGCAACTTTATAGTTTTTGTGGACTTAAACTAGTATTTAGACCAGATTGCATCTTAGTTGATTTAAACCTCTAAAATCTTGATTTTTGATCAAATTTAATCTCAAATTTGATTGCTAACCACTTTCATGACACTGACACTATAAATAGGGGTCATTTATTCAAGAAAAACAGAGACGAAAAAGCTAATGTGACATTTGGATGTGAAAAATTTTCTTATTTTTCTTTTTCAAATTTTCTTTAATAGAAATTTAAGTGCATAGTTAGCTTTAAGAATATAGAAAACCTTATTTTCTAAATTTTAGAAAACTCAAGTTGTAAAATAGAAAATCTTGTCTTAGATATTTTTCATTTTAACACACGTGTTTTCCAAAGTTTAGAAAACAAAGTTTTTCACATCCTTAAAATATGTCATACATCAAACTTTTATCAAAGAAAATTTGGAAAAGGGAAATGGAAAATTTTCTACAACTAAACACAAAGAAATTCGCAACCCTAAGAAATGGTAAAACTGCTTCTTAGCTCCTGGTTTCGCCACCCATCTCCCCAAAAACCCTGGAAGTCACGTCCCCCTGCCTGACACTTTCAGCCGCTGCTCCCGCCGTCACCGCCGGCCCTAGCAGGACTCCCTTGGTTCACGCTACGCCTCGTCACCTGCTACCATCGCCATTGCCGCCGCCGAAACAAACCGAGGAAGAGAAGGTTCAATTGCGCCTAGTCCCCTGCGTTTTGCTCCGTCCACCTCCTTCCTCCTGCCCCCTGAAATTGCCGCCTCCTCCTGAGGCTCCGCCTTTGCCGGAAAATGGAGAATCGAGAGCAAATTCGATCGTCACCCGTTAGACCCGCGAACCCAACCCGATTTCGACCCGTCTCTCTTGTTGTATAAACCCTACTTAGCCCCTAGATTTTGTATTGTAATCATCCGAGTCTCTAACATTTTATTTTTTACAGATTAAGCACTGTGATATGATCAAGGAAAGCACACATGGAGAAGGCAAGGACCCATTGAAGGTTTCTAGTGNGAATCACAGGTTGATTAGGGGTGGGGGTTTTAAACCCAGTCTTTTTGATGTCTTGTGGAGCTTGAATCTCATCTTGGGCGCGTTTCATGGTCTTTATACCATAGGGGTTCGCATCACACTGACAGCACATTCTTTGCACATTTTTGCACATTTGATTTTTGTTTATTTGTTCAGATTAGCCATGCCTCAATTAAGCTAATAATATCACATACAATTACATGTTTAGGCTAGGAATTTAACTTTTACACTAATTATTATTTTTTTAGGTTTTTACTTTTACTTATTCATAATGCACTCCAAAAATCAATTTTAGAGCATTCATTCCATTTGAGTTTAATAAAACCCTAGGATGAATTTAAGATAATAATAAATTTTAAAATCCATATCCGGCTAATCTCGTAGGGTTCATGGTTTGGATGATTATTTCAAATCTTTAAAAGTAATTAATAAATAAATTAAGTTCTAATATCCATGTCTAGATTATCTGATAGGATTTATGGTTTGGACTGAGAATTAATTAAAATATTTAAAAGATAAATAAAGATAAATAAAAATAGATTAAGTTTTTAGGTTCCACATCCGGGTGGTTCTATAGGATCCATGATTTGGAAATATCAAAATTTCATAAAACAAATAAAATTAAGGAGTAAAGTTTAAGAATCCATATCTGGGTGGTTTTATTAGAATCCATGGTTTGGAAAATTAATCAAATTAATTAAAAGCAAGCAAAACAAAATCAAATCAAACTAAGGTGCCAATTTTTTGGCACTAAAGTAAGGTTGTTTTAGCGTAACCGTACTTCTGAACCTCTTAAATTATCGTTGACCAATTTAAGGTGTCCAATAAACTTAGGTGAAACTGATTGGTGACGACTCCCAAAAACACGTTGCTACAATACAGAAGAATGCTGGCAACTAAAAAAGCTATTCGAAGAAATGATCCAGGCAGAATAGCTAACAGAATATCTGTTTAGATAGTCATCCCCTTGTCAAAAGCAAGAAGATAGGTCTCACAAAAGGGACAATGATGAGGATTATGATCAACGTTGAAGGCCTGAAAGGCCTTGATCCCCAAGGGACCATAGCGATCCTAGACCCCCAGTTGGGGTAGTTCACATGAGTATGAAGGGAGAGGCCTCTACGGTTCGAAAGAGGCAAGGGCGGGAAATTGCCTAACTAAAGGTGACTGGCCCTAGCAGGGCCCTAACGAAGGCTGACGGATCTCGGATAGCTATCCATTACTTGGATCTGCTCACATTCAGGGCTACATTAACAATTTTGATTTAGAAAGAGTCTACCTGGATACTGGGGCAAACATCAATGTTATCTTCACTAACTTATTGGAAAAAAAATAAGGGCCAAAAAGTCTGCTTTATCCCCTATGACTGGACCCACCTTCTGGATATGAATGGAAGAGGCCCCTACAATAGGGACCATCAAGGTACCTTTCATGTTGGTGGTGAAAAACCACAAAAGGGGAACTCGCTTGTGAATCCCGCTCTGTTGAATTTCTCATCCTGGATGTGCCAGCACCTTACAACGCCATACTTGGCAGACCAACCAAGGTGCAATTCCATATCCAATCTGATGTAAGATGGTTGATGGTGTTCTTTGGTGCTCTTTGTGACCCCTGTCGAAGACGTAACTATCTCTGTTGACTATGCTTCAGTGCCATAGGGATATGTCACACCAGTGGAGGCCAAAAGGAGAAAAGATTTAACCTTGGAAAAGGAGGCTGGTGCAACCCTGCCTAAGGACATCGAGCTCATAGAAGTGGCTTTTAGAAAGGCAATAAAGATTGGCAAGGGCCTTTCTCCCAAGGTAAGATAGTTATTTGTTCAAATCCTAAGAGTAAATATAGATTTATTTGCATTGTCTTTGAATAAGATGCCCCGGATCGACTTAGAAATATTTACTCATAGATTACAAGTAGATCCTTCTGCTCGACCAGTACAGTAGAAAAAGCACAACATAGTGTCTGAAAGGTGAGACTTCATAGAGAAGAAGTTGAGAGGCTATTAAAGGCTGGAATTATTCAGGAAGTACGATACCTTGAATGACTGGCCAACGTAGTGTTGATAGAAAAGGAAAATGGGAGCTAACACATGTGAGTTAGACTACATAAACCTTAACAATATCTGCCCAAAAGATTTGTAGCCCCTGCCATCTATAGACCAATTGGTCGATCCTACATTGGAATTCAAAATACTATCTTTCATGGATGCTTTCAGTGGCTACCACTAAATCCCCATGCACTTGGAAGATGAAGAGAAAACATCTTTCACAATAGGCGAAGTAGTCTATTGTTACCAACGAATGCCGTTTGGCCTAAAAATCATCAGGGCCAGCAATCAAAAGCTGATGAATTCGATCTTTGCAGAACAGGTAGGAAGGAATGTGTAGGTCTATGTAGATGACTTGAATGTCCAAGACTTACGACACCTCCCTACAGTAAAACAGATCAAACTCGATGAGCCCCTAGTGCTTTATGTAGCTGTTACCGAAGGCTCAATCTGTGCCGTACTCATTAGGGAGCTTGGGTTAGAACAATTGCCAATATACTATGTTGGAGGGTTTGAACCCAGATATCCTACACTTCACAAAGCGGCCTTAGAATTTGTTATGGCTTTTTGAAAACCATGACTCCACTTTCAGATGCACCATATAATTGTCAAGGCAGAGTTACCCTTATGGGATATCCTACAAAAGCCAGATAAGTCTAGTAGACTCACTAAATGGTGCATTGAATTGGGGGAATATGATATCCACAACAAGCCTTGAAAGGCTTTAAAAGCATAAGCCCTAGCATACTTTGTGGTTGAAATGACACTGATAGAAAAAATTTAAAAGGAAAAGACAAAAGGAAAATCCTTTTGGGAAATGTACATTGATAGGGTCTCGGGACCCGAATACTGAGGAACAGGCATCGTACTTAAGGCTCCATTCAACCTAGAAGCAACCCTCAGAGTTAAGTTTCAATTTCTTATAACAAAGAATGTAGCTGAATACAAAGCCCTCCTTGTCAAGCTATTGATGACTAGTTAGAAAGGGGTACAACATATATAGATATATAGTGACTCTCAGCTAACAATAAACCAAATCACGAGAATGCTAGGAGTAAAAAAGCCTACTATTTGCAAGTACCTTAGTACGACAAAGGATCTAATAAAAATGTTTGACCTCATGCAAGTTCAGAAGATCCCAAGGATACAAAATGCTAAGGTAAATGCCCACTAAAATGGATGGGAGGAGGTTGAGATAGAAGAACTCATAGAACCGTCAGTCTAACTAATACACTATGTGGACCATGGAGATGGTTGGAGGAAGTTAATCAGACTTTACTTCATGACTAGGGCATTTAATAGGACCCACAAAGAAAAAAGGAAGGTTAGGATCCGAGCAGGACAATTACTTATCATTAGAGATGAACTAAACAGATGAAGGCTCACTTCCCCTCTATAGCGATGCCTAACTTCATAAGAAGGGTAGCATGTTCTCCGAGAAATCCACTAGAAGGACTATGGGACACACATAGATGCTAATTCCTTAGCCCACAATGCCTTGTGCTAAGGCTACTTTTGGCTTACAATCAAAGAGGATGCCAAGGAGTTCATCCAGTGATGCCACAACTATCAACTTAACCTTAGAATACAGATGTTACCCTCCTTTGGTGCCTCCCTTGCAGCGGACCCCTAGCCATTGACTATATGGGGATTAGATTTGATCAAAGCACTTCTCATCGCTGTGGGACAAGTTAAGTATTGTATTGTGGCAGTAGATTACTACACTAAGTGGATAGAAGTGAAGCCTTTGGCCTTCATCACGGCCCCTCAGGTCATCAAATTCTTGTGGAAGAAAATTATCTATCAATTTGGATGTCCGAGGGCCATCATACTGATAATGGCAAGCAGTTTGACAACCAGCAAGTTCATCAATTTGTAGAGAAAAAAGGGCATCCACCTTTACTTTGCCCTCGTTTTTCATCCACAATCTGATAGGCAAGTGGAGGTAAATAACAGGGCCATCAAAGAGGACCTAAAGAAAAAACTAGATGAAACCAAGGGAAGATGGGTAAATGAATTATTGAGTGTCCTATGGGACTATAAAATGACCCCTCGCAAGGCCACAAAGAAGTCACCTTGTGCGATGGTCTACGGGATCAATGCCCTTATCCCTATAGAAATTTCTTGCCCCACTCTGTGAACTTTAGCGTATGATCCCAATGAAAAAGGCAGAGCACTAAAAGGGAACATTGATCTACTGTAAGAGCTAAGAGAAGACACAAGAGTTCACATGAGAGCCTTTAGACAACAAGCCACCTTCACTCATGATTGAAGAATGAAATGAAAAAAATATACAAATAGAAGGTCTGGCCCTTGTTAGGGCTGAACTGTCTAGGAGGAACCCAGGACATGGCGAATTAAGGCCGAATTGGGATGGACCTCACCTCGTCACCAAGAAACTTAGAGATGGAGCCAATGAGCTAACCAACTTAGAAGGGAGAAAGCTGCCTAGAAACTATCACTCAGATGACTTGTCACCTTACTTTGCCTAATCACATTATTGTATGATGTGTTTTGCTATATTTTGAATAAAAAGGAACTCCTCGCAAACAATTTTTTTTTTCTATAAAATGAGATAGAAAATTAAGACTCCCTAATCACTTAAAAGCTTAAGCCCTTCCTAAAAAGCTTATGAGGGCTTCCCACTTGTTAGGGCTGAACTAACTGGGAGGAACCCAGGACACGAGGCACTGAGGCCGAATTGGGATGGACTTTACCTTGTCACCAAGAGACTTAGAGATAGAGCCAATGAGCTGACCAGCTCAGAAGGGAAAAAACTGCCTAAAAACTATCACTCAGATCACTTGTCAACTTAATTTGCCTAATCACATTATTATATGATTTTGGTTGTTGTATTTTGAATAAAAAGGCACTCCTCTTGAACAATTTTTGTTTTTACAAAATGAGATAGCAAATTGAGACTCCTTAATCACTTAAAAGCTTAGGCCATCCCTAAAAGCCTACAAGGGCTTCCCACTATAAGGGCTACTTAATAGCTCGTCCATTACGATGGCAGAATTACTCTTTACTTAATGAGTGTTCGGCTAAAGGATCATTGCAAAAATTATTCTCAAGACTGGGGCACTTAATGGGACCTTAGAAGAAAAAAGGTTCGGATCCAAGTAGAACGACTCCTCATCAATGAAGATGAACTATATAGATAAAGGCTTATTTTCCCTCTGCAATGATGCCTAACTTCACAACAAAGGCAACACGTTCTTCAAGAAATCCACCAGAGGGACTAAGGGGCACACATAGATGCAAATTCCTTAGCCCACAAAGCCTTGTGCTAAGGCTACTTTTGGCTTACAATTAGAGAGGACACCAAAAAGTTCATCCAGCAATGCCACAACTATTAGCTTAACTTTAGAATACAGATGTTGCCTTCCTTCGGTACCTCCCTTGTAGCGGACCCCTAGTCATTGACTATGTGGGGGTTAGATTTGATTAGAGCACTTCTCATGGCCTTGGCACAAGTCAAGTATTGTATTGTGGCAGTAGATTACTTAACAAAATGGGTAGAAGCGAAGCCTCTGGCCTCCATCACAGCCCCTCAGGTCCTCAAATTCTTGTGGAAGAACATTATATATTGGTTTGGATGTCTGAGGGCCATCATTACTGAAAATGGCAAGCAGTTTGACAACCAGCAAGTTCATCAATTTGTAGAGAAAATGGACATCTACCTTTACTTTGCCCTCGTTTTTCATCCACAGTCTAATGGGCAAGTAGAGATAACTAACAGGACCATCAAAGAGGGCCTAAATAAAAGACTAGGTAAAGCCAAGGGAAGATGGGTAGATGAATTATTGAGTGTCCTATGAGACTATAGAATGACCCCCTGTAGGGCCACAAGCGAGTCACATTTTACAAGGGTTTATGGGACCAACGTCCTTATCCCTATAGAAACTTCTTGCCCCACTTTATGAGCTTTGGCCTATGACAAGGGTTCACATGAGAGCCTTCAGACAGCAAGTCGCCTTCATTCATGATCAAAGAATGAAACGAAAAAATATACAAATAGGAAGCTTGGCCCTTGTTAGGGCGAAACTGACTGGGAGGAACCCAAGACAAGGAACACTAAGGCCGAATTGGGATAAACCTTACCTCGTCACCAAGAAACTTAGAGATGGAGTCGATGAGCTGACCAGCTCGAAAGGGAGAATGCTGCCTAGAAACTACCACTCAGATGACCTATCACCTTACTTTGCCTAATCACATTATTGTATGATGTACTTTGCTATATTTTGAATAAAAAGGCACTCCTCATAAACAATTTTTGTTTTTACAAAATGAGATAGCAAATTGAGACTCACTAATCACTTAAAAGCTTAGCCCCTTCCTAAAAAGCCTACGAGGGTTTCCCACTATGAGGGCTACTTAATAGCTCAGCTATTACGATGGTAGAATTACTCATTACTTAATGAATGTTCGGCTAGAGGATCATTGCAAAAATTATTCATAAGTACAAAAAAATGGATAAGGGAGAAACAGTGAGCAAAATGAACTTTTTATTAACTTTGGTAATAGTTACAATTACAAAATGAAAGAATGATTTTAGAAGAATACAAAAAGATGGGGATTCAATATGGGTCTTCCTAAAACTTGTCAGAAAGATTACCCTTATTAAGGTTCATCACGAATGTGTCCTTGTTAAAGGTAGGAATCCTAGCTTTCCCCTCATTCGACTAAGACTCAAAATCCAAACCCAAATCCTCATAAGAAAGGAAATACATATCCATATTCAAATTAGCTTACTTTACCTAAAAGTGACAAGAAAGAAAACCTTCCTTGAACTTTAATAAGGCGCTCATTCCAAGCCTCTTTTCTGCCTTCTAGAGAAGCAAGCAAGCTCATTCACTCGAGCATTGTCCTTGGTCCGAAGGCACTAGTGCTCCACATGGCACTCATGCCCCACAAAGGCAACTCACTTAATGAGCTTTATAAGGGGCACTGTAGTAACGAACGAGTTAGAGCTGGCTTTGCCATGGATAGTCCTTGAGCCTAATGAAGTGTATGATCCATTGATAGAGTCTACTTGACGGCATTGATTTTTTACTTTGTCGCCTTCAACAAGGACGTCAAATGAGTGGCCTCTTTCTTGGCTTTAACTTTTTTTTTTTCGAGACAGTTTCAAAGCCTCCTATAGCTCTCCTACCTTCCTCTTAAGCCCTTTAACGAGGCCTTTCTTCTTTTCCCTAGCCTCATTCTCCAGCTTGAGATCATCAACAAGAGCACTCTTGGCATTGCATCTGCTCAAGTCCTTCTCCAAGGATGCCACATTTTTTTGCAAAGCCCCAAACTAAGACTACAAGGCCTTCTCATGGGTTGATCACTGTTCCCTCATGCCATAGATAATGATGGCCTCCTGCAAAAATTGAATTCATTAAAGCCAACTGAAGAAAGCAATTAAAACAGAGGGAGACCAACAAGAAGCATACCTAGAGAAGGCTGTAGCCTATACTCATCAAGTGGGCACCTTACGACTGAGAGGGATTAGCAAGAAAGAGCTAATCCATGGGAGTTTACAACCCCTTGAAGATACGGTGAGTAATGTCAGTCTGATCATCAACGATTGAGTCACAAATACCCACCACCCATTGAGGGTCAAAAACTTGGTCAAGCTCAACTTCATTTAGAACCAAATTTTGCTTATACTCCTGACCTCACACAGGGATCAAATTGCATGGTTGAAAGCATTCATCCACTTTTAGCTCAGGAAGCCCCCTCGAGTAGAAAGGGCCTTCTTAGGAACAACCCCCGTTGGCAACTTAGCAGGGGATGGAAGTAAAGAGGAAAGTGCCTCCTCTAATGGCCTCAAGGCTGCCTTTTGCTTCAATGAGGCCTATCCAACCATTTTTTGGTTTTGGGATGCCACAACAGTCTGTGGCTTCGCGGCAAGAAAGGGCCTAGATGCCTTTGCACATTTATCTGAAGCTCCTACATGAAAAGATCCACAGTTAGCACAAAATGACCATAAGTCTATAAAATCAACGTGGTAAAAGTTGTCTAAAGATGCCCTACCAACACCATCATCATGATGAGCATCACCTTCCGACAAGTTTATAGGGCACGACCTCTTATGAATCAGTTGAGCCTCTGGAAGGGGCTCGAGAAGCTCCACCACCCGAGCTAGTGGCTTGGATAAAGGGTCCCTGTAACATGTGCCACACTAGTAGGAAGAATGTTAATCTTCCAAGTGTCCACTAAGGCGCAACAATGCCCTTGCGCTTCTTCATGAACTCTTTAGCCCGACTACTCATTTTTGCAAAAAAGACAATCAAGATTAGACTCTAACCCCTCACAGGAGAAGTAAAAGACCATAATCATCCAAAATAACTTTTTGGTGAAGGGCCCCGCTAGGCCTTGCCTATAATCCTATAAGATTCTACTAGCCTCCCCTCCTAATCCACCTTCTAGATACAAAAGTTCTTCACCTTTAGGTAGGACCAGTGAGCCTTACTGATTCTCACCCACCTTAGGGTGGTATCATCAATTTTCATGTAGTGGATAGGGAACAATTCAATAAAATTGTTGTTCCCCACCACTTCTTCTAGCTGATTAGACCAAAGTATAAGTGATGACCCTCCAAGTAATCATATATTAGCAGTGACCCACCCAGAGCATGCTAAGGTACATCCAAAAATTTGTAGGGGAACCCCCAAGTTTGTTCCCTAAACATAAAAAAGAAGTGCTCCTTCCACCCTGCTCATGAGTCCTTGCAAGATATGAACACAAAAGACTTGTTTCCTCCTCAGTTAATGAGGGCAATATGGAAGAAACCGATGTCCTTCCTTAAGTCCACAAATAAAATTGGAGGAAAACCTCCTACAGGGGGTCAGTCCCATCAACTTGCAACAGATGATAAACCCATTCATATGGGTGAATGAGTTGGGCATTAGCTATGATCGCAGAATATGGCAGTGCTCATATATCTACTCTTTGACCAAATGGAATAATAAACAAAGCCCCACTTGAAGCTAGTCAGTAAAAATAGTGAGAATGTTCATCCTCTTACTGTCGCCCTCTAAGCCCCCATCCTTTAACACCTTATCGTGAAAGATGATGGTAACAATGTCATTTGGCCAAAAGTATTGATGGAGATTCATCGCCAAGGTGCCCTCATTGTGTTAAGTCACAACCCCCATCAACATCTCTACATTAGGGATGAATGGGGCCTTTAACAAATCAGCTATGTTGGTAGTAGCCCTGGATGATGATTTTAAAGAAGCCATCTAGAGAAACTGATTAGGTAACATATTAGGGTTGCCGCCAACACATTAGGGTGGGACAAAAATGACCAATAATGACCAAAAAACCCAAAAAAGTGCCAGGAGGAAACACAACAGGCATTGTATTTCAACTACAATACAAAAACAAAAACAAAAGCCCTATTATTGGAGGATAGTAGAAAACAGGGACCCATTATGTAATTATGAAGAAAAAGGGTGACCTTCGCAAAAGAGGAGAACTCCAATGGAAGAACTAACAGCAAGCAAGCGGCAAGAAAGCACAAAGTAGTAACGAAATCAGCTAAATAGTGAAAAAAATGATGTGAGAACCCTTGTGGTATATATAGACAAACGTCCGACTGATGGGTTTTCTTCCGAAAACTACCTTTATAATAATGGAAAAATTCTCACTCAATAGTGGAAGGACACATGGCTGCAAATAGCCGTCAAAACGGTCATGCCTAGTCACTTTCCTAAGGAGCATTTAATGGACATCGCTTCACCTCCTTCCCAACCAGTACTCGCGCCATGTGCCAAAGCCACATAGGCCTAATGGAAGGAAGGGGCCAAACGATGACATTTCCCTAAGCTTCTTTAGGAAGCATTAAGGGCATCACACCATCTCCAATGAAATGAAGCCATTCGAGGCATAACAGCCTTGCAACAAAAAAAGGGGCTCTCATTCTACTCTCATACAAATGCCCCTTCTCTCCGAAAAATGATGACGTAAAATAAAAGAAAAAATATAGGGCCATTAGCCCACATTTTTTTAAAGGGGACCTATTGGTAGGAAATATGCCCAAACCTAAGGCCTAAAGCTAATAGAAGTTTCTGCTAAGGGCCCACATAGATCCACAAGAGAACTCCACCCCGGATGAAAATAGTATCCTAAAAATACAAGAAAAGCTACAAGATTCCTATCCTAAAATAAATTCTTTAGAGCTCCCATTGGCTATATAAACCCCTCTATTTTCCAATCCTAAAGTATGACACACTAGTTCTTTCTTTTTCTATTCGTTGTTCCCTTCCTGCTGGAAGTCTGGCATGAGCATCAGAAGGTTTCCCTCATGAACACATCTTGAGGCATTGACATTGTCTTTGTACACATGTCACCAATCCATGATTCGCCAAGCTTCTGGGCTAAGCCCATACAGTCCCATCAACTATCAATCATGAACTACAAAGGCCTTGGGGTCATCTAGTTAGGCCATAAATAAGTTGGGTTCAAAAGAGGTAAAAATGCTTACGGATTCTTGGTAATTATATTTTAAGGCTTCAAATATAGAAGTAGAATCAAGTACAACATTTATCCAAAAGGAATTTAATTGAACCATTTGGATATGATTTTCTAAGAAGAATGTGATAGGATTAGCTTGGAGTGTCATTGCTTCATAGGCAGTTGATTAATGGATTCTAATAGAAGGATTTGGCTTAGATGTTGGTGGTGTATGAAGTCCTTCTAGGATAGTAGGACCTTTGAGATTACGTTCATTTGGCTGTTCATTTCCTGAAACAGTAAAAATGTTTTGTAAGGATGTTATGGTTTTTGCTTAGGTTTTGGCTGGGTTTTTTTAAGGTGCTAAAGTGATAGAAGGGTAACAAACATATTACCATTGCTCTTTTATTGAGAAATATGGGTTTACAAATGGCTAAAAATGTAAATTTCCTGCTAAACTATCATAAACAAGACTTTTTATTCCTCAAATTAAAGTTACTATGTAAATTTTTGTCCAGCTTTCCTCAAATGATGAAAATGAACATTTTAGAAAACCATTGTGGCAAAGTTTTTTTAAGGACAACAAAACCCAGCCCATCCTACTGAAAAGAAATAACATTTTTTCCTCAATCTATTTTGATAATCAGAAACATTTTACAAGTATACATGGTTAGGAGGTCATATATTTAGAGGTAAAAGAGAATGCCAAATTATTTGGAATCTGGAAAGCATCCGAACCAACTTGAATGACACATTTTGTGTAGAAAGTGGGTGAGATCGGAGCTGAACCAACTAATCTTACCCTCCCTGCCTGCTTTTACCACCTAATAGAACTTTTTTTTTCCTCCTCAATTCAACACTTCACTTCCTTGTGTGAGTAGGGGGCTGCAGTGACCTACAGTCAATGGTCTTAAAGATACTACACCACTAAGGCTAGTCAAAGCCTTTTTTCATGTATAGGCCTTACAACCAATGGAGTCATGATGGACCGAGCTTTGGCCTCTTTCTGCAACTAAGGACTACCAAACTCTATCAACTTATGGTCTTCTTAACCCCTTTCCACAGTTAACCATTTAACATTCAAAATTTCCATGCTAAAATATGGTTCATAAATTAATAAGTTGATATTTTTTTGACAACATTAATTATATGGTTCATAAATTAATAATACATGTTATACCAACCAAAACTGACCCCTTCTAGTGGGCAAAATGTTGTCTTTGGCAACCATGATGAACAATTAACTAATATGCGTTGTCACAAGCAATTAATGAATTTAAATGTTCAATGTATATTTTGGAACCGAATTTTGTTTAGGGGCCAAAAGGTCATATTTTGTATAGTTTAAGGTTTAATTTAGGATTTGATCTCAACAATAGAATAAGACTTTGAGCCAAAAGTTTTAACTCATTCACTGTATTGTCCATATTTGTGTGGTTTTTTTTATTTTTATTTGTTTTAACAACAAGGCTAAAGTTTTATTAGTCAAGCAACAGAAGCCCTCATGCCCATCGAGCATGGTGACATGCATGCAGGGCTGAAATCGAAAGAGGAATGTGATCTCTAGAAAATGTTATCCTTCAATTTGCACAATCCTCCTCCTCCCTTATGTTTCACTTGGGTTCAAAATTAGAATCTACACCCTTCCAATCGTCCAGATATTATTATTAGTAATGGGGCACGGTATCATTCATCGGGATTAGGTGCAGCAACATGGTTTTGGATGTGACTAATTCACCTCTTCAGCTTCAACAAGGCATTATAATTTGTCATTGTGATTCTACACTCTTTGGGCCATTCATGGGCCCTCTCATTAGCAGTTGATCATCATCTTTCTTTTGTCACTTTGCTCACTAATTGCTCATAGTTCTTGTGACATTCTCAGGTGCTATGGATCTAGGTCTATCTCTCCGTGAGGTGGTTTTGTAGGTAATGCATCTCCTTCACTCCTTCTAATGCTGGTCAATAGAGGTAGTACCTAGACAAAGGGGTCATTCTTTCTCATCAATTTGCAGCATCCTTTCTCCCTTAATTCTCTTCTTTATGTTTTTATTTTGATTACTAAAAAAAATAGAAGTACACCACCAACCAGATTCCATCTAGTAACAAGACTTTGAGATAAACAAATATAAAATACAATCCTAAATTACAAAGTTTTCTGTTACCACCCACAACATATCCTATTCAGGGTGATAAAGGATAGAAAAAATAAACCATATCTTATCAGATTCAATTGAGAAGAAGCTTGTGACTACTGCTCCCTCATGCTCCTGACTGAAAGCTTGAACCCTTGGTGAAAATTACTAATTTTTTTCTACCCTGTTGCAGTATAATATACCATTTGTACGACCACAGCTCACACTTATAAGCCAAAACCAAAAAAATGATGACTAAATCTAATAGAGATGATTCTGAATAGAGCCGATTGGGTTTTGGCACCATTCAGACCAAGAGCATTTAAATCTGCTGCAAGCTGCTAGAAAATTATGTAAAAGACATTCTTCGAATTCAGTTACCATTTCAATGATGCTGATTGATTTTGAGTTGAACACAACGTTGTTCATCCTAAGCCAAATATACTAGGCAATAATCTATTTAACAACATCCCATAACATCGCTTGATTATGGTTCCTAAAAGATGATTGATTTTCTTCTAAAAGATCCATCAAATTTGTGTCATTCGGTCGTCTCCTATATAGCAACAAAATTCACTGCATGCCCTGACATTAATTCTATGATCCTTCTTCGTTAACTACTACTCCCTACCTCTCTTGCATTTATACTAAGCAATTTTATGGCTAACTATGAATATTGCACACCTACCAACAGCCAATTAACGGGAAATAAGCTACCATTTAGGCTATAATCTCCTGCAGAGGACCCTCACCCATGCCTCCAAATTCAGTGCTAATTTTCCGCCCTGCCTAAATTAACAACTCTTCCTCATTATTGGGAGAGTCGGAGAAGCTAGATTTGTAGAGATCATTGCCTTTTATGAGTTTGCCGACCATGTTCCTTGTATTTCCACTAGAAATTGAATCCCAAGCTGCCTTTAAATTTGACTCTATAACAAAGAATTTATCAAGCTTGATCAGATCGGTGCTAGACGAATCAAATTTATAGAGATTCATTGTTTTCTTTTCTTTTTTTTTTCAATTTTTCTTGGCATGCCATTTTGTCAATGAGTAGGTGTAGTAAGCTCCATTCAAATAATGCTAGGTACATGTAATTTGTAGTTCGTTACTTGTTAGCTTTTAGTTTGCTTATGAACCATGCCTTAAGAAAGCAAAGTCAATTAGCATCCCATGCCTTTTTTGGAATTGTTATGAAAATTGATTAGAAGAGAAAATGCAAACTTTTAGACATGTTTATGCCTATCGAAAAAATTTAATCCATGTTTTGGACTAGTAACAGTAATAATATTGATCATTGATAAGACATGGATCCGTGCATATATATTTCAGTTATGAGCCCTAAAATAAATATATGGATAAAGGTTGTGGGTTTAGAGAGGGCAACAACAGATGAATTCCACATGTATTGGAGAAAATGGGAGGTGTAGTTAATGATGATTTTGAGCCTCAGGCTCAGGTTTAAGTGCCTTTTAGTGATCTGATGGCATCTTCGAAAACCGAAAATTGGCAAGCTCTCATCTCATTGTTAGGCTTCTCCATCATGTTTGCAAGGCAACATTATGATTATGGAATAGCCAATATCTTCCTAACCTATCTACTACTTCTTAGGGCTATAGCTGTTGAATTCATCTCTACTGCCATGTGTTTTTTCTTAACTTGGTCAATGGTGAACCATGATAGGAAGTTGATAAACCGTCCACCCATAGTCAAGGTGAGCTTAAGATAAATGGTCACAGGGATGCAGACAATTTCAATGGAGCAACATGACATAATACAACAATATTGCTTAGGGCGCATGTAGTCTAGCCTACCCATTGAGAAGCCTTATAACCTTTCTTGATGCCAACAACTTGCGTGGTAAGGATATTGTGGAGCTCCCATTGAGTGGTTGTGGATGCTGATTTGAAGGCATACA
>KK901694.1:4066-44062 GCA_000696445.1 Aquilaria agallochum
AGTTGGTTCACGGCAATGCCGTGGAAATCACAGAATTCACATATCATGTGATGAGGGGGATACCGAAGACTGGCTTTCAGTTGAGCTCGGTAAATGGTAACCTCCCCCGGAGAAGCTGCGTAGCCATAAGACCCCGGGAGGGGTAACCTCGGTGTGATATAAGAAGGGAGGTAGTACTTGGCCACCCACTTTTCCATCTTTTCCAAAATAGTGGAGCAAGGATAAGTTTCAAGGGAAGCAAGGTTTGCAGAAAGAGGGCGCACAGTCATCAATGGGATCGGACTCAGTGGAGTTGGATTTGACATTTTTCAAAAAAAAAAAAAATAAGAAAAAGAGAGATGACTTTGGGAGAAAAAAGGGGGAACAGCAACAAAACCACAAAAAGGAGCACCCACCAAAGACTTTGCCAAAGCCTGGGCTGAGAAACGCCACTGCAAGGAATCGCCGGAGGTCACACTGCCGCAAGAATCACCGCCGGAAAAAGGAAAAGGGGCAAGAAAAGGCTCTGGAACAGACAAGAGCTAAAGCAAAAGAATGAGACAAAATAGGACGGAAGAAACTTATATAGACCAAAGAAGGATAAGTGAAGCGTCGTCATAATCATCCTTTGAAAAAGAAGCCGCCTCATTATTGCTCCTTGAAGGTGAAGGGGTACAGTTGACGTAACCAGCATAACTGCTTCACCATCCAACAGCATACACGTGTCACACAGCGCGAGGAACCAGGGCACGTCCCCCTAGCATCGCGAAAACCCAGGCGCGGTCACCTATGATTGACACGCCTGGCCAAAGGACGCGACGATTCACAGATCCGTGGCAGAAAAGGCAAAAAGAAAAAAGTAACAAACTTTTCGAGGGTGCCCAGAAAAATAGAAGAGGGGTACCTCGGCTCCGAGTAAGCGACTTCTGAAGCGAGGCCGATTCCCAAGAAAGGATTTAGCCGCCAGACCGGCAAAGGGACCTTCTCGAAAACATAGCTGAAGCATCCGCTCCGGCTCTCCGGGAGGGGGCATGTGATAGCCGAGGTGCCCATCAACGGCCGAGCTCCCAAACTTGGCGAAGTACTGACTTCGGCAGAGGGAAACTATTAGCCGAGGTCAGAAGGATAAACGATCCCCCTGGCCTAATATAGGGAATTCGCTCCCTCAGGCAATGGTAGGACCAACCTCGGTAGAACGATCGAACCCTCTTCGGAAACAGAAGTTCCCCTCGGAGGAACCATCCTCAGGTAATATATGCCCCGAGACATTAGAGTAACCTCGGAAGGTACGAACAAAGCATTTAAGGAGCCTCTGACACCTCCCCATAAAATCGTCCCCCAAGTACATTCTGACACGCTATCACTGGGACACGCCATCAGAGTGACGCCTCGATCTGACGCCCTCGGAATGACTAGGCTGTCAGCCCAGCGACTTTNGGTCTGTATTTAACTTGGCATGGACAACTTATGGGCTCATGGCATGTAGCCATGTTAGGTGCTAGGTAGACTACCTTTTGAGTGTACATATATGTAGTCTTGATGCCTAGGCTGGTGTTGGTTTTGTTGGACTTGTATGCCAAGTTATGTGTGGACTTATGGATGGTTTTGTGCTTGTATATATATGTTGAATGCTATGGGCCAAGGTTTGGCACTTTTATGTGAATAGTTATGGGCCTATTCTTGGCTGAGTGTTATGAACCACCTTGTGTAATTTTGTTGGCCGAGAAGATCATGTGCATTTTAGCATTGTGTTTTCAAACTAAATTATCTATTGTGGGCTTCTTGGTTGTCATATAGGTAGCACACTTGAATGCACACCATATATGCACTTAAAATTTCATTAAGTGTTGCCTTGCTTGTTATGCAAGTAATCTATTAAAACCTTGCTTGATTTGCAAGTTAGTGGTATCGGGCCTTGCATCTGCTGCAAGAAATTATTGGACTTGTGTTAAAGCCTCATGGGCCACCTCCTAGGCTTCTCAACTTAAGAAAATAAGACTTAATGTTGCCATTGCTTGCTTGGCCGAATTAGAGAAATTAGAATTTGAGTTGGGTTAGTGAGTTAAAGTAGAAACTTATAGGCCAGGGCCTGAGTGAGGTGTGACAGGCTTTGTTTGGTATCAGAGCCTGCTTCTTTACTATGATCAGAGCTTAGCCTAGACAGTGTCCCACTTAGGTCTAACTTATATAAGACTTGTATTATTTTTGGCTATATGTGAATATCTGTAATTGAAAGTGCAGGATGAGAACTAGAGCCAGGGACAGGGATTCCCTGAGACAGGAAGAAGATACTGCAGCCCATAATGTAGAGGGCTTGCAAGGAAATGTGCCTGAAACTCAGGCTGAAGAAATAGGATATGATGTGGCAGAAGAGCCACTTGCCAGGTACCAAGCACTTGGACCCAGTAGAGACAGACAAGAGAGAATGGAAGTAATGATGGAGTCACTACATGCTACTGTGGCTCAGTTGGTGCTGGGAATGCAATCTTTGGCTGCCCAGAATCAGGGAGAGTCAGAACTAGTAGAAACTGAAGGGAGAAGAAGGAGAAGAAGGCTTGGCAAAGAGCCAGTGGGTTATGACCAATCCAGTAGAGCTGGAGGAAACCAAGAGGAAGAGGAAGCAGATGAGGAGAGAAGCCACCCAAGGGCCAGGAGAATGAGATCAGAAGTGAGACAGGAGCCCAGAGTAGAGGAGGAGGAGGATGACAGCCCAGACATTGAGGAGAGAGATGCATACATATACTCCAGAGGGGCTGAACCCTCTACTGAGGAGACCACAATGAGAAGCAGATCATCCAGGGATAAATCTAATAGCAGAGAGGAGAGTCGGAGAAGGCACAGAAGAGGAGGACTTAAGGAGGGCCAGTTGGAGGGGTTCCTGGCACTAAAACCTCTAGTCTTCAGAGGGGGATGTGACCCAGAGGAGGCGGAATTCTGGGTATATCAAATAAAGAAGATATTGGAGAGGATGGAAGTTACTTCCACTCAGAGAGTACTGCTAGCCACTTTCAGGCTAGAAGGAAATGCTGAACTCTGGTGGAGGGCAGTACAAAGAAGTTATCAGGAGAGGAATCAGAGGAGACCTCCAGACAAGAGAAGGGCTGACTTCCTCAGGGTCTTTCATCAACAATATGTTAGTGAGGCACAGAAAGACCAAAGACAAGTGGAGTTTAACCAACTGGAGCAGGGGGATCTTAGTGTGCTGGAGTATGAGCAGAGGTTTAACAGCTTGATTAGATATGCCCCACAGTATGAAGGGCAAGAGGAGTTGAGAACCAAGAGGTTCATCAGGGGACTGACACCTGAGTTAAGACAAATACTCAGAGCAATTGGAGCCAGAGACTACTACACAGTTATGCAGAATGCCTTGACTCTAGAGCAGTAATTCCAGGAACAATTCAAAAGTGGGCCTGGAAGTGGAAGTGGAACAAAGAAAGGGCAGCCATAAAAAAGGCCGAGAGAAGAGAGAGATGCAGGAGGGAGCAGGAAGGAAAATAAGAAGGAAAGAGGACTACAACCACAACCATAAGGTCCTCAGTGCAGCACATGTGGAAAGTTTCATGGCAATAAGCCATGCTTCAAGACTTCCACTGGTTGCCATAGGTGTGGAGCCCCAGATCACTGGGTGAGAGATTGCCCAAAGAGGGGTGAAGGTAGCAAGAAATTGCTGGGAAATTTTAATCCCAGAGGACCTAGGGGGCAGGTGCCTATGCCACAGCTGAGGACTCAGGGGCCAACCCAGGGTGGGAGGCCAGCACCGAGAGTACCTCAGGAAAAAAGAAGGCCCAGTACACTTCCAGGAAGGGTGTTTCAGCTGGAATCTTCTAGGAGAGAACAAGAAACACCTGAGGCTGAGGATGCTGGAAAGGAGACTAGTCAGCACAAGACTAGCAGAAGGGCCTTGAAAGGTACAATTTACCTTAATGGCTAGTTAGTATCTATTTTGTTTGATACTGGAGCTTCATTGTCTGTGGTATCTACTAGCTTGGTTAGGGCCATGAATCTAGAAGTAAAATATATGACCAATCTGTACTTGGTAAGAACTGCTGGCAATGAAGTCTTATCTGCCTGTTACATGGTTGAAAACTGTGAAATACAGATAGGCAAGCTAAAATTGAGAACAGATCTCATAGTGCTAGAGACACATGATCATGATGTGATCTTAGGCATGAATTGGCTAGGAGAAAACAAAGTAGTTATTGATTGTCAAGCCAGACAATTGATAATGTCTGGTGGAATATCATATGATTTAGATAGGTCCTTAGAGTTAGCTAAGGACTGCCACTTGAAAGTACTGGAGATGATAACTCCAGGAAGTGAACAGGAGTGCCTGGTACTAAATAACCAGGAAGTATCAGATGAACTTAGGAAAATACCTATAGTTCAGGATTTCCCAGGAGTCTTTCCTACAGGCCTACCTGGTTTACCACCCTCGAAGGAGGTGGAGTTTGAGATAAAATTGGTACCAGAAGCAGCACCAGTATCTACTGCTCCATATAGAATGGCAGTGCCTGAGATGGTAGAACTCAGGAAGCAATTGGATGAACTGCTAGAAAAAGGGTTCATTAGATCCAGTGTGTCTCCTTGGGGAGCACCTGTGTTGCTTGTGAAAAATAAGGATGGAGCCCTTAGACTCTGTATAGACTATAAAAAATTGAATGCATTGACCATAAAGAATAAGTATCCTATTCCAAGGATTGAAGACTTGTTTGATCAATTGAGGGGAGCAAAAGTGTTCTCCAAAATAGATTTGAGATCTGGATATTTCCAGTTAAGGGTAAAGGAAGAGGACATACCTAAGACTACTTTCAGGACTAGGTATGGACATTTTGAGTATATAGTGATGCCATTTAGGCTCACTAATGCACCTGCATTCTTTATGGACTTAATGCAAAGGGTGTTCAGAGCACACCTAGACCACTTTGTGGTGGTGTTTATTGATGATATCTTGGTATACTCCAAGGATGAGGAAACTCATAAAGAACACCTTAAAATAGTGCTTGGCTTGCTCCAAGAACATCAGCATTATGGAAAGCTGAGTAAATGTAAATTCTGGACTCAAGAAATTGGGTTTTTTGGGTCATATAATAAATGATCAAGGATTGGCTGTAGATCCTGAAAAGGTAAGATCAATTCTTGATTGGAAGCAGCCCCAGTGTGTAAAGGAAGTTAGAAGCTTCTTGGGGTTGGCTGGCTACTACAGAAGATTCGTGCCAAAATTTTCTGTTCTAGCAGCTCCTATGACTCAATTAACCAGAAAGAACCAGAAATTTGTCTGGGAACCCAAGTGTGAAGAAAGCTTTCAAGAGCTAAAAAGAAGGCTGACTACAGCCCCTGTACTAGTCCTGCCTGACCCTGAAAAGGAGTATGAGGTATTTACAGATGCCTCTCATGTAGGACTAGGTTGTGTTTTGATGCAAGAAAAGCAAGCCATTGCTTTTCGGTCCAGACAGTTAAGGCCACATGAAAAGAAATATCCAATGCATGACCTGGAATTGGCAGCAGTAGTTTTTGCTCTTAAGCAATGGAGGCACTATCTTCTTGGTAATAAATTCCAAGTGTTTACAGACCACAAAAGTCTCAAGTACCTTTTTACATAGAAGGACCTAAATATGAGACAAAGAAGGTGATACTGTTCACGTGGAGCCAGCATCTGATGTGGTCCGGTTAGGTGGAGCCAGCATCTCCACTATGTACAGTGGTGTGGGCAGCAGGGGGTCCCGGAGGTGCGAAAGGAAGGCGTCCAGGGCGGATCGCCTTAGAGGATGGTCGGCAGCTTCTTGCTCCCGTGGTAGGTGAGGACGGGAGGNACCTCTGACGCCCAAATCAGTGCTTAGAGAGAGAGAGGATGGCGTAGTAATAAGCACAAGAGGCGCTTGCCTAGCGGAGATTCTTCTGAGGGCTGGAGGGAAGAGCCTTCAGGGGGAGAGAGGAGAGCGTCCTCTGTTTTCCAACCTTTCTGTCCCTTTTTCTCCTCCCGGAAAGAACCAAGCCCCCATTCTGTGACCATTTTCTTTGTATAAAAGAAAGGGGGGTGACCTCTTTGGATTATGACACGTGTATGGTTGGATGGTGTACTTCCGGGCGCGGAGGACCCTAGCCACCTGTAGGCTCCTTGCGCCGCGAGCTGTAGCCCTTTGTGACAGGACATCAGACTACGACGGCGTGCCAGAGCGTGCCTGAAGGTGGCGTATCAGAGCGTGCCTGAAGGTGGCGTATCAGAGAGTGCCTGAAGGTGGCATATCAGAGACGTAAGTGACTGGAGTGTCAGAGACTCCTTAATTGCTCTTGCCGTACAACCGAGGTCCTTCTGGTCGATGTCTTACTTCGGGATGAGAGTCCTTCTCCCGGAGTCAGGCTGATACTTCGGCGATTCCATCTTCGGGGGCATTCTCCCGTGGAGGGTGGTCAGTCATTCTCCCCTAAAGCTGGCTTGGTCACCGTCCTTAAGGAGGCGATACGCTGGTTCCCGAAGCTGGTTTTGGTGAGCTACCGAGGTCATATGCCACAGGTGTATGACTTCCTTTATTCCGGAGTCCTTTCCGAGGTCCCAGACCTAGGGTGTTTGGCTCCCTCTTTCCCTTGGTCGGTAGGTGGTCAGGGTGATAGCACTTTGGCTATCACATGCCCCCTTTTGGAAAGCCGGAATGAAGACTTCGGTAAGTAGCCCTTTTGGCGTCCGTCTTGCGCTTAACTTGGCAGTTTTGTTAGGACGCCCTCATGGACTCCCGGAGGTCCATGTAGTAGGATGTCCGTTTTCGGTCGAACAGGGCGGCACGGAGCTTTGAACCCCTGACCTCTTGTACTTCATGCTCAGAGTACGACGTCGGCAGGGGAGGCACTTCACTTTTTAGGCGATAAGCCCTGTTCAGGCAGGTGTCGCCTATCCGTCTTTCGGTATTCTTGAGATTCTCAACTCGTTTACTTTTCCCGCCATAGGCTAATGGATCGACGTGTCTTGAAACTAGGTGTGTCAGACTCGAGCAATGTGCCCGAGTTTTCTGGATGGCAGAGAAATGAGACCTTGTTGCTGACGATGGGTGACACGTGGCAGGCATCAGCTGGGATGGGCACATCTTTTCATGCACGAGGAGCAATTATGGTGACGCTTCGCCTTCACGCAGCATTTATGACGGCCTCTTGGCTTCATTTTCTCGATCTATAAAAGCCTTCCTCCCGTCATACTCCTCATTTGTGTTTCTTTGCTCTCGCTTTGCTCTTGCTTTTCTTTCCTTTTTTACGGTGGTCTAAGCGGCAGAGCGATTTCCGGTGATCTTTCACGACGGCATCCTCAAACCCAGACTTTGGCAAGTCTTTTGGTGGGTTCTGACTTCTAGAGTTCCTTTCATTTCTTTGTGTTTCTTTTCATTTCCCGAAGTCATTTTTCTGTCTACCATGCCTATCCCCGAGAGCTGGCAACCTCTTATGTCTCACCTTTGTTGCACCACTCCTGAAAAATTAGAAAAATGGAAGACCAAATTTTTCCTTCCCTCTTATGCCATCACAAGGTTACCTCACCTTGGCCAGTTTTGCTTTATGAATCGAGGTGATGAGGTTACCATTTTCCGAGCCCAACTGAAGGCCGGACTTTGGTTTCTTCCTGCGAAGATGATTTGCGACTTTTTCCAATTTCATGGCATAACCGTGAATCAGCTTCCTCCGAACTCATACTGCTATTTTAACGCCTTTCTCTGCATGTGTGGGATCTTCAGGGTAGAACCCCATTTCATCCTGTTCATGCAGTACTATAAGCTCTATTCGATTCTGAAAGGTGGCTTTTATTTCATGTTACCTTGGGGATCTGGGAGCAAGAAATTTTTGTTCACCTTCGCTACCAAGGATAGCTGGCGAGGGTGGCAAAGGAAGTTCTTCTTCCTAAAGGTGGCGGAGGCCTGGTCGCACGTCCCGACTAAGTGGGCTCAGGGAAAGCTGGAGGCGGATGTCATGGACCCCAGGAAGTTGCTGACTCCTGAGTTGGCCGCTAGGTTTGGGGACTTTGACAGACGAATCCGTGCTGTCGCTGACTGGGATGCCGAGGTCCCTCCACACTCTCTCTACCTTTTCCCAATCATGTGGAAACTTATGACCGAGGACGTCCTTCGGGAGTTGGGGGTGGTTGCGGAGCATAAGACGGATCTCAGCATGCCAACTCCTACTACCGAGGGGAAGAACTCTTGGCTGGTGAGACTCCTTCGGAGCGAGCTCACTTTCGAAGCCTTTTTTGAAAGTAAGTATCTTTCAAAAATTTTTCAGCATAAGTGCCTGTGGACTTACACTGATTTTTTTTCTCTTTTTCAGAGATGGGCGAGGAGTCTGCCGCCTACTATAGATCTCTCTTCCTTGGTCAGTCCGAGAAGGGAGAACAAATGAAGAAGAGGCGCATGGCTTCTGGGGGTGAGCCGTATTCCGCCAAGAAGACCAAGAAGGCTTCTAGTGGTGGATCAGCTTCCGCCAAGAAGACCAAGAGGGACACCCCTCCTCCCTCCCTGAAGGATGTTTCGGAGGCGAGCGATGTCATTGCTACCTCGACCGAGGTTGCAACTTTTTCCCAGCCTGAAACGGCCGGGGAGGTTTTTGTCGAGGTGGCCATTCCTGCGCCTCTAAGTCCCACCATGTCGGCGGATTTGTTGGGCTCTTCGGAGGATCTTCATGTTGAAGAATTAGAGAAATGCCGAAGAGCTAAGGGCAAACATATTCCTGCCAACGTGGAGAAGGTTGGTGACTCTGATGACGACTGTGCCGAAGTCGCGGCAGGTTTGTCTATTTTCTCCTGCAATCTCACATTTTTTATAACNCTGGAAATGGCTCCCCAAATGGCGAGGGGCGTGCTTACTCAGGCATCCTTCAAGGCAGTCGCTGAGGAGTGTGCCTCCGAGGATGCCCTTGCTGCAAAAGTTTCCCAGCATGCTGCTCAGGTAATCCTTCGGGCTTTTCACTTTTGCTCCCACTTTTCTGCCTAAGGTAACCGCAAGGGCGGCGTGTCAGAGCGTGTCTGAGGGCGACGTGTCAGGGAACATACGAGTACGATGTGTCAGAGGCTCCTTAATTGTTTCTACTGTACTCCTGAGATCCCTTCAGTAGAAGAGAGCTCTTCGGAATAGGAGGACTTCATTTCGAGATCATTCTAGTAACTTGGGAATATCTTCACCAAGGGTGGTCCCGTTCGGGGACGTTTTTCCTTGCCGAAGGTGATGGGTCTCTCCTTTCCGAAGCTGGTGTGGTCATATTACCAAGGATGGCGATGCGCCATGTTCCCGAGGTCGGTACTGCCCCCTTTGGGGGTGATGAAGGATCGCCGAGGTCGGATGTAAAAGGGGCCAGACACCCCTCTTTCCGAAGTCGGTGCTCGCGATCGATGCCCGATCTTCCGAGGGTGGTGCTTTGCCTGAGCCTACGGGTTTGAAGGGTGACAGCACTTCGGCTATCACAGGCCAAATTAGCCATTACTATTAGGCTACTCAATTTGTGGCTCCTAGATACTAAGGCCATCCTCATTTCCTAAAGCCCAAAGTATATTTATACTCAGCCATCAATCCTCACCTTAGGTCCTCAGTTTTAACTTAAATGGTAGAATGCATTTCCTAATCTTAGAATTAAGAGTTTAACTCTTAATAAACAAAGAAATGTAATTTTTCGGTAAATGTAACCAACAACACAATAACTTAGTCTTAAGTCTAGTAAGTCACTTTGAACCACGAATTCAAGGTTTTATCAACCCTTAAACTTCAGATAATGTTTTTGCATTAAATAAAAAATGTATTGTATCAAAGTCTCCTTGTGATTGACTTAGCCATTTAGTTTGTGATATTCGAAGAATGTTGAGGGGGCTGCCTAAAATATTAGAGGCAGTTGAATTTGTGATAGAATTAGGGGGCTCCGAAGTTGTGTGTCACACCCCACACAGGCCCCTGCCTGTGCATACTCAGTGCCACTCACCAAAACTACCCACAGGGTTATTAGACAATTGTGTTTCTAAGTGCTGTTAACTACCTTTAATTTCGGTCAACTTTCTATTTGGTAGTTTTAAGTCTTATTTTCTTAAGCTGAGAGGTTGGGAGGTGCCCCGGAAGGCTTATGAGATATTTAAAACAGTTACTTGCAGCTTAAGGCAAGGCCCAAACCATTAACTTGCAATACAAGCAAGGCTATAAATCACTAACTTGCAATACAAGCAAAGCACACACTTACTTCATTAAGTGTTTAGGATGTGTGCTCATCAAGTGTGCTAGTTTGATGCATGGCAACCAAGAAACCCACAATTGTTCATGTTTGAGAACAAGATTTCATGTGCATGCTTTCGGCCAAGTACAGTACACAAGAGGTTCACAATGATAGACGAATGGCTATCACACCTGAATACCCCCTAGGGGTGACGGACTTATTACCATCCTCGGATTTATATCTAACCCACCTCGGGAAGAAAGGGACCTTGCCACCCTCGGTCGATAGCACCACCACCCTCGGAAATGGTAGGATATACCATTCTCGGTAAAGTCGTCTAGAGACCTCGGGGATTTCCTCTCCACTCTCGGAAAAGTGCGGCGTCCCCTGAAGGTCCTCTACATGGCCGAGGGGCCTCTCCCCACAGTCCTTGGAGAGTAAAGTAGTACCGAAGGGGTCTTACTCCTCGAGGAGGTCCCTTCCACCGAAGGGATCTCTAGAATACGACAAAAATGGTTAAGGAGTCTCTGACACACCGCCCTTGTACAGTTCCCAACACGCCGCCCTCGGACATGCTTTGACACCCCGCCCTTGTATAGTTCCCAACACGCTGCCCTTGTACAACCTAGGCTTTTGACCAGACGGCCTGTGGTCGGCTAGAGGCCCCCACTCCCGAAGGTACAGACCGCATTCGACCGAACACGTGTCGTGATCGGGGCAGGCCATGGCAAACGAACTTCTCCTATGCACCTCTCTATAAATATCCGGGAAATGACCCAGGCAAGAGGAGGACACATAAAAAAAAGGAAAAACTCTCCACTTCCTACTTATTATTCTCCATTTTCAATTAGGCGTCGGAGACTACCCCCTGGAAAAACACTATGGGGACCTCTTAACGCTTGTTCCTTGAGTATTTCAGGTGACCTCTTCCCGGAAATCTTTCCTTAAAGACGTTCTTCTCACCGGAAGTCCTCTCCAGGCTAACTATGTTGCACAACGAAGATGTCAGTGGGCATCACACAACATAAACGAAACTATATGCACATATCCATAGCATAATTTGGTATCCAAACATCCAACATGGTACAACAAAACCAAGTTCATCCGAGGCTATACATGTACACAAAAGAGCCTAGGTGAATGCCTCTAACTTGGCCACACGCCAAGAACATCCATTGTCCAAAACATAACCAAATTATGCATTACATCCCAAGTATCCTTACTCCTCGAGCAGATACCTAAGTGTGCAATACAGTAGCACACATTGCAACACAAGTCCTATGACCATATTCATGGTCATGAACGTGAGCACCACAATCAGTGCCATGGTCCACACATCCATCTTGCAACCTAGACAGTCCCACAACCTACTCAAGCCTGCAAAACTTATTCCCTAAGTTTCGAGCATAAACCAGAGCATAAGACTTGCATATATATATGAATTCCAATTAAGCCAAGTTTCGGTTGGCACACTTACCTCAAGCAATATGTGCAATACCTAGCACACAATCAAACAAGCACAAGCACTCAATCTAGCTCAATGCCTTTGCCTAAAACATAAATAATATGGGCATGAGTACTAATACTCAGTAAGGTTCATAACAACCCATATAAAGTCTATTTAGTTAAGCCCGAGACTTAACCTCCTCAAGCTTAACTTGGCCTGCAAGAAAGACATAGAAAACACAAAAACACAATATATACACATACTAACCGAGGCATATAATCATGATAACACTACTTATACTTGGTTAGCACATGCAAGAAAACAATCAAGTACACAAACTCACACACATACTACAATTTCACTCGACCGAAACCACTAGCAAGCACCCTTTCACCACTTTGCACTAAAAGCAATCTGAATGATCACCAAACCACTAGAGCTCCAAGTTCACTAGTAAGTTGGCCCAACTTACTAAGAACTCTAAGTGCTTGCCATTACTTGGATTAGCTAGCCTAACCAATAAGAACCCGAAAGTTCACTCAACATGCCCAACTAGCAAACTAAGATCATATAGCAATTTTAACTATGACTTAGCCGCCATTACTACTTGTTCATGGAAATATACCAAGAATTCAAGTAGATATGAACCTTACCCACAAACACAAGTGCTTGAGCTCTCAGTTAAGCCTTGATCCTCCAAGTCCGAGCTTGAAAATGGAAGTGCAAGATCGCCCAACACTGAGATCAACAATGCCAAACTCAATTTGTCTTTCTAAGCTTCATTCATTAGGAAATTGGCAAGGATTCGGCTCATGCTCACCAAGAACACAACTCTTGCTCCAAACTCGGTTAAACTTGAAACTAAGGTCTTTTTTGACTGAAATGATGGCTTAACTCATAGTTGAAGCATGCAAATTTCGGTAATGAGCCAGATGGCGTTAAAATGGCTTAATGCCCTTCTCGGCCTTGATTAACTTTGCATGGTCTAATGCAGTCCACCCATGCTTCTTAGTGCCAAATTTAGTACCCGAAAGATTACTCAAAGTAGTCCCTAAACTTTGTTTCTCGGCATTAGCAACCTATACATTTTTCATGTGCAATTAAGTCCCGAACATCTTCGGTTTTGCACTTGCACCCTTATTCACATTTCCAATCAAGTCCCTCAAATTTATTTTGCATTTTTGTTATATTCTTGGCTTGAGCCAAGCACCGAGGAATGGTCCTGACATTGTGTATGGGGAAGACCTTTCCAATTAAGTTAGTGCGAGCTTCAAAAAAGTGTATGAAGCTTATGGAAAGCCTTTTGCTAAGAATGTAGAATGTACCTCCTTGTCTAGTGAAGAAGGCTTAATATAGGCTTAAAGACATGTTGGTCATGAAGGGAAACTTCCTTTAGTTCATGATGAATCCTGTGATTGTTAGGATTGCCTCCATGACTCAAACTAATCATCATAACGATCAACATGTTATTCCTCAGCCCTTGAGCGATTCTCTAATGGGCTCTTCCAAGCATAATCCTTGAGTAAATCTTTAATGGACCTTCTAAAGATGTTAGCTAATTCTCATTATGGTATCAATAGCCTCCCCAACCAAATAAAATAGAGTGAGTAGGGTACCCTACATTTTGAACTCTGAAGAAGAAGGGGTGCCTTTTGTAGGCCGAACTCGTAGCATCTCGTCATTCACCCAGGGAAATGTTTACCTAGGAAGGACATGCTTTAATGCCTCCAATCCGTTATCTTGCTATTCTTTCCAAATTTCCTTGAAATTCCTTCCTTTTGCAAAAATGCCTTTGCAATCTCTATCAACGATATTACTGCGAACTTGTCTATCGTGTTTTTCAGATGCCTAGCCAAGCCTTCAATCATATAAAAGGTACAAATTCCTATTTCCTAGGGTCCTTTTAGTACTCTGCATCTAAATCTTGATCTTGTGATTCTGTCTTGCCGAATTGAGTTACTAGTGCCTAGTATCGATGATGGGGTTGCCTTCCCCAATTAAAAGCTATTGTTTGTTGATGTTTAGACATGGCATCCACTGAAGGGATGGCTATTGCTCAAATTCACATGGGGTAAGGTTTTGGCACCTCTAAACCTCTTTAATGTTTCCCATCTTAAGAGCATTGCGACTTATTATTTCTATTGAAATTCTGAAGGATACTTTGCTGAAGGCTACTTTCATCCCCGTATTCGTGAAATCTATGGTCCCTGGGTCCCATGGTAGGGCCTATGACCCCATTGACCAACATGCTATATTTATTCACCATTGTAAGACTGTGCTTAGGTTTTCTTACACTCTTTTGTGAATGAAATCTACAACTACTTCAAATTTCTTCCTTCTTAATTAGTTCCCATAGTTTTTCTTCACTTTTCATGGTTTCTGTTAGCCTTGTCACTTGGCGGGAATGAGTTTTTTCCTGAGGTCCTTTTTCTTCTTCCGTTCTCTAATCTTTATAGAACCCACATCTTGCTTCTTCAACTAGAGGCCTAATCCCTTCATCCATGGCCTTGCTCTCCCATTTTCTTTCACCTTTAAGAGTTGGAAAGAATGGAAACAAAAGTTCTTTTATGTGGCCTCTAACCACCTGTTGGATTTTTTCTTGGGATGATAGACAATCTCGTTCATGAGAACATAGACCCTCCTGTGAATGGCCTTAACCTTAGCAGTCCTTTAGGCATGAGTGAAAAATGGGTAAAAACCAAGGAAAAACCCAATTTGACACCAAAACAATGACAAAGTTGAATTTTGCAAAAAACCAAAGATTTTAAGATTAGGGATCGGGTATAAGCTAGGAAGTTGTTAGGCACCCAACACATCTGAAACAAGCCTAAAACAAGCAAAAACCAATGTTAGTATGACAAAAAGGCATGCTTGTGTTAAGTGGAAAATAAGAACTAGAAGGTTGATTTTAGTTATTAGGTTTGAACCTGAGTTGAACTCCTAATTTTCCTATGTACCGGGGTGTGAGTTGGGATCAAAGCCTATATAGTTCGCTCTCATGTGAATGGGAAGGTTAGGTGGCCAGTTTGGACCATACCTAAATGTTTGGCGTAGTGGTTACAATGAGAATGGTCAACTCATCTCGATTGCAGGGTTTGATGTAGAGGATAATCAAGGCCACCTACAAGTTGTTCGGGATTGGTGGTGGAAGACTTTCACAAGGCACATTCTTTTCAGCACCCAAAAAAACCTAACACAAGGCTTTGAAAAGAAAAATGAAAACAAAACAAGTTAGAATAAAAATAAAGGTAAAAATAACAATAAAACATATGAATAAATCAAAATTAATTTAAGTAAACACTAAAGACTCAATTGATATGGATATTAAATTTGTCCAAAATTTATTAATAAAACCAATAATTGGAAAAAGTGTTAATGAAATAAACACTTAGAAGATAAAATCATAGGAAATAAAGAATTTAAGGTAAATAAAATAAAGAATTAGAAAAAAATTTAAGGTAAAATAAACAATAATTAGAAAACAATTTCATGAAATAAAAAATAGTTAATTGTAAGAAAACATGAAATTATTGGAGAGATCGACCAAAAAAAAAAAACTAAAATAGAAAAGGAACATAAGTCTGTTAGTAAGCGTAGAAACGAGCCAAGTCATTTATCAAACGATTTGGGCTCAAGCTTGGTTTTTTTGTTATTGAGCCGAACCTAACAAGCCTCGAGCCAAGCTTCAAGCCATAAGGTAAGTTTGAATTCTTAACAAGTCGAGCTTCGAGTTGGGTAGTGTTCGGCTCGAATCCTTATTGAGCCTAACAAGCCTGGTAAGAAAATTAACATAATTTATCTAACCCTAATTACCTAAAATTTCTACACCTAATTGTATCTACCATTCATTCTTTTCCCAGAGCACCAAGACCCTAGCTTCCCTCACTTCAAATCAATAACAATTTGATAGATCCAAGCCCAAAGTCACACCCACCATCTTCACTCCCAACGGCTAGTGGCCACCTTCACGACACTGATCACTCATCCATACACACCACTGTCGTACAACCTGTCATTTCTTTGTCTCATCATCAATTGACTTGTGATTGCCAAGCTTTGTTTAAGCACTTGGTAATCGCCTTGTGATTGCCAAGCAATTGAATCACCTTCGTTCGTCACCTTATTGTCAAATACCCAAAGCTTAGGGATGGCATCTAAGTGGGTTAGGTCAGGGTTAGGTCAAGCGATTCAACTTTAGGTTTAATAGGGTTAGCATGTATTCGGGTCCAAGTTGAGTTTATGTCGCGTTATTTGGGTTCAGGTTGATTTTGGGTTGAGTAGATTTTGAGTTCGGGTTGGGTCAGGTTGAGTTGATTTGGGTTCGAACCCAATCAGTTCAGGTTATTAAGTCTTAAATCAAATTCAACTTGATTGTTAGGTTTATTTGATTCATTGATGCATAAATTGAAATGGCTGAATCAATTCAATTTTTTTTAATTTTGATTAAAATTTAATTTAACTAGACATAAAAAAATAATATAAAATTAATGAAGATATACTAATGTATAATTTTTTTAATAAAATACTCCATTTATCCCAAGTTCTTTATAACATTCATTATTCAACAATTAATCTATGATTTTTTATTTTGAACATTTTAGTATATAAATGAAAAATGATTATATTAAATAATAAATAAAGACCTATAGTTTCTAAATATATACTTTTTAATTTTTTTCTAACAAATACTCTTTCCCCATCCCATTTTCTTTACTCCATTTAACTTTTTTGGTCTGGCAGCCCTAATATCAAATTTCCTGCATAATTTTCAAATTCCATATTTATAAATATCCTTGCTCTTAAAGCCCAAGAAAAACATTCAATGCTACAATCTTGATAAAACTAGGACAAAATCTTGACAAATTTTTTATTTATAACTTTAGTCTAAAATTTTCTCATACTTTCTATTTTAATCAAATTTATTCAATTAATGCCAAAATTCTCATAGATTTTAAATTAAGCCTAAGAAAATATAGATTTGTCAATTAAGCCCAAAATTTGCAAGATTTTTAATTAGAGCTAAAACCTTAATGAGTTGGCCAATTAAAACCCAAATTTCACAATTTTAACTCAACTTAACCAAATATCATAATTAAGCACAATTTTAATGAAAATCACCTAGAAGACTTAAACTTTACAATAAAAAATAAAAATAATTTAATTAAGAACTAAATAAAATTTAGAGATTCACATTGACATGACATGACAATTTTTAGGCATGAAAAGACTAAAATGACCATAGAACAATATTTATCTAATCTAGCCCATGATGCTTAAATAAGAGCCAAAGTAAGTGTTAATAGTTTGTCCCTTATTAGCTCATTTTTGTTGAGCAAAGGTGAGCTAATGCCAAAAACTCTCATTTTGCTTTATCGAAAAAAATATTCAAAACAAGATGTCCAAAATGATTGGATTCATCTTATAGGTCGAAAAAATTTGACAAGAATGGTTTGGTTCATCCCGAGGTTGCTGAAAGCGGTTTAGTTTGTCTTGGAAGCTTTCGAGAGTGGTCTGGTATGTCTTAAAACAAAGACGATGGGAGCGGTCTTGTTCATCTCAAAGGTTGTCAAGAGTGGTTTGGTTTATTTTGGAGGCTTTTGAGAGCAGTTTGGTTTGCCTTGAAAGTTTATGGGAATAATATGGTTTGTCATGAAATGTTGATGGGAACGGTCTGGTTCATCTTAATAGTTACTGAGATTGGTTTGGTTTGCTTCGGAGGCTTTTGAGAATGGTCTAGTTTGTCTCAAAATTTGACAGGAATGGACAGGTTTATCCCAAAAACGTTGATGAGAGTGATCAAGTTCATCCTAAAGGTTATCAAGAGTGGTTTGGTTTGTCTTGGAGGCTTTCTAGAGTGGCCTGGTTTGTTTCAAAAGTTGACAAAAATGGTTTGGTTTGTCCCATAAAGTTGGTGGGAATGGTCTGGTTCTACACAAAGGTTACTGAGAGTGGTTTGGTTTGTCTTAAAGGATTTTTTAGAATGGTCTTGTTTATCTCCAAAGTTGAAAGGAATTTTTTGCAGGTTAAGTAAGAAGGACTCTCATTGGTCAAGTGAGATAAGATGTGAACCTCATGGGTCCCTTGAGGGATTCTTGCAAGTCAAGTAAGAAGGATTTTTGTTGGTTAAGTAAGATAAGAAGCAAACCTCACAGGTCAAGTTAGGGATTCTTGCGGGTCAAACAAGAAGGATTATCGTGTGTCAAGTGAGATAAGATGAAAATCTCATGGGTCAAATGAAGGATTCTTAAGGGTCAAGCAAAAAGAATTCTCACGAGCCAAATGAGAAAAAATGGAAGGCCCACGAGTCAAGTGAGAGATTTTTACTGGTCAAGCAAGAAAGATTCTTACAGGTTAAGTAAGAAAAAATGGAAGCCTCAAAGGTCAAGTGAAGAATTCTTGTGGGTTAAGCAAGCAGGATTCTTACGGGTCAAATGAAAAAAGAGGGAAGCCTCATGGGTCAAGTGATAAAAGATGGAAGCATCATGGGTCCATTGAACTATTATTGCGGGTCAAGCAAGTATGATTTTCATGGGGTCAAGTGAGAATAGAAGAAAGCCTCATGGGTCAAGTGGGGGATTATTATGGGTCAAGCAAGTAGGATTCTCACGGGTTAAGTTAGAAGGTTGATGAAGGCTTTACCTCTTTGGAATTTATTTTTAATAAAGGCGTCCATTGTAGGGATTAAAGAAGGATACCTAGATGAATGTCTGCAAGGAGGGCTTAAAAGTGAATGAGAGAAGTGGCTGCCTAATTAGAAAGGCTTAAGGTGAACCTATAAATGAGTCACTATTGGAAGAGTTTTGTGGTTAATGCTTATTGAAAGGACTTTAAGATGAAAGAAGTGGTATGATGCAAGATGTACCCTAGAAATGGAACTAGACCTAATGCGTCATGTGACTTTGAGACTCTCTATTTGATTTTAGAGGTCAAGGGCTTAATCCATGGGGTTCTGCAATAGCTTGATCTTGAGCGACTAAATTGCCCCAATGTGCATGTTTAGGGGCACCATTGTAGCCTTGTGAGGAATTGGTCTTTAATATTTTGAAAGATAATTTGCCTTAACATATGCTTGTCATTTTCCCCCTGTGTAAGCTTGAGGCAAAACTTTGGCCTTATAGAATGTTTAATTTAATGAGTGGATTTTTGTTATGCTTTGCGCTTGCTTTTGATAGATGAAACTGATCATGTGCTCTTCTTTGATCAGAGAAGTTCTTATGTATGAATTTGATGGGTTGACTTCTTGGCCTGAATGTCTTGGTGGTCACTTACTGGTGTCTTGATAAAAGTGTCTTATTAAAGGGTGCCTTGATGAAGGTTCCTTGTTTAATGGAGCTCTAATAAGGGTGTAACATTGTAATTGGTCACTCTAATGATTGGTGGTAAGGTCTTGTTCAATGTGGTAAAGTTTTGGAATGAGAAGAACCTTTAAGCAATTTGAAAGCATGAAATTTACACAAACTAAACCATAGGCACTAGTGAACCATAAGAAGATGTGTTGTAACCAAACACAACTAAAATAGTTAACATATTGATGTCTCTCTTAATAAAGGCAATCCACATAAAAGCAAGTCCATCTTTAAGTATGGACTTTTTATAAGGTTGTAATGTAGCCTCGGGTGAAGGTGAAGAAAAAATGCGAGAAAAGGCATAAATGGCTAAACATGCCCCTAGATTATGCTTCTGATGAGTTGCAGACTTCAATTATGAGCCTCCATTGCACTTGATTATCGTGATTGAACTCCTCGAGCATAGTTGAAAGGACTTTCAAATTTGTTGAGATTGGTTAGAATTTTTTTGCGAGGTTTCATACTCATGATGTTAGAGTTTTTTTTTGAATTATTGGTATTTATGAAACCTTTCTTGAGCTACTTCTCCTTGTTAGTTTAATTTGATGTTTAGAGACTTAATTTCCTTTTTGAGCGCATATTATTAATTTGAAAGATAAGACCCATTAGTCACCTTTTTCTTTTATTTTTTTTCATCTCGACTTTTGCCTAAGTCGCCTTTACAGGTTTTTGACTTAGCGAAGGTTTCTCTTAACTTTTCACAAAGCTGCTCGCCCTTGCGGGTTTTCAGTCTTAGTGATAAGTCTTTTATCACTTTCAATTGAGTTGATTTTTTCAAAGCACAAATTTTTTCTTTTTTTTTTTGGGGCAATTAATGGGGAAATGTCATGCTTGTCACTTGACTCCAACATTGTTCAAAATTTACAATGCATATGGGTCAAGTTTCCTTACATGGGCCACTTTTTTGTGCATTTGGGCTGTGTTGATCATTAATACCTTCCATGGATTTAAGTGCATGTGATGTGTTTGTAGAGTTGAATTTTGCACCGTAAGAGTCTTATACTCTTTCCTAGGTTAAAGTGATGGGTTTAAGAAAGAACAAGCTCAATGTGTTTGAGGCTCAAAGTGGCTTATAAAGGATTTTGCATGATGAGGGTGAAAGGAAGATGTAGGCTACGAAACATGGCCATCTATTTAGAAAGATTCTTTTTTTTTTTTTTACGGATCATCCAAAATTAAAAGAGGCAACAATGACTTAAAAGCACAGTTATCGTTTGTTTTCCAAGTTTAAAGATTAAATTCTCAAATAATCCACAAGAATTATGATGTTTCATAACCCCAGATAATTGATATTTCATAGCACTAAAATGCATAAAAGTGTGAATCATTCATTCAAGTACAAACATGATAAATGGAAGGGGAGAAAAGTAACAAATTGGCATAGGACTCTTCTTGATCATCTTTAGCTTAGCCTTTATGATGATATGGCTTGTTATAATTGAATCCTATCAGGTTACCACATTTTTTGATCGTAATGACATTCACTTAACTACCAGCTCCATTTGCAGGAAAAGGATCAGTGACCACACTCGGCTTTGTTGGTGGATTGACCATGCCATTGTTACGAGGGTGTTGGATTGCATGCTAAAGGGTGACACACTTATCAGTAGGATGCCCTGCTCCTTGGTAAAAAGCACAATATTGACTAGGATTGTAATGCTTTAATAATGGATTCGGATGAAGACTAAGGGCAAGTAACTTCAAGAGAGCTTTCTTCTCAGGCTTTTGTAGCACCTTGCTCAATGGTCCGTATAGCTTGATGAATTGACAAGGTGAGCAAGCATGCATTTTAGTACTGATAGCATTGACCTCTGTGCCTTTTGATGTTGGAAAGTTTGGTGACTTTTTGAACTTGGTTCCATCATCTACTATTGTTTGCCCTATGTTAATAACATCCTCTCTTTGTGTTCGTATAATCACCAACTCTTGGAAGTTTGGACGATATTAAGAAAAAAGGTATTTGTTGTAAATAGGGAGAGAGTTCTTGACCACTATCACAATTTGGTCCACCTCAATAGGCTGATTAATCATTTGAGAGGCTTTGGCCTTCAATGGGATAATAAATGTTGAAAAAGTCCCCCTTGGTAATTGTTTGGTAGTATCAAGATCTCTCCTTGTAACATCCACCTCTAAATTGTATTGGTAATGCTTTAGGAATTCTATGGATATATCTTCCCAAGTCCTTGAGTAAGATGGTTCTAAATTCAAAAACCATTTGAGTGCCGGGCTGGTAGGAAATTGTTGGAACATTTGAGCCATTAAGTCGACATTGGCACCTAGTACATGGCTCTTGCATACATCTTATGATGAGTTTTAGGGCATCCACTTCCATCAAACTTATCAAGCTTGGGCATTTCAAATTTCCTTGGCACATGAGCTTCAGGAAAGAGTGATCAACATCCAACAATGCATCGTTTTTTCATCATCTCATTCATAGCTAACATCTTTTCATGTAGCAGCGGCATAAAAGGGGCACTACCAGGCACTTAAGTGTGTGGCTCATCTTTAAGGGGTTTGCATGATGTGGACTCAACAAATACTTGCATGCTCAAATAAGCAAGTTACTCTTAGTAAAAGTTTCAAACATCAGCTTCTTTTGGGTGCCATGGTGAAGTTGATCAGGTAGAAAACCCATGGAATCAACACATTCAGCTAATGCATCCATCCTCTTGGATTGTGCTTCTTGTGTTTTCTTGAGGATTTTAATGCTTCCTTGAAGTATCTTAAGCATTTTATCAATTCAAACTCCATTTTTATTGTAAGTAATCCCTTAGATTGAGCCCATGACCTTTGTTTTCATTAACCTTAGTTTAGCCATTTTGGACCATATGGATGGATGTGATGCACCCATATGTATTCATGTTTAAGTATTATGTGCATGAGCATGTTAAGGGACTTCATGTGCATGTATGCATGAGTATACTAGCATGCAAGTGTGTAGGTTAATGTTATGGCTAGATGGGCAGCTAAAGTACTAGGTTGTGCTAGCTAGAAGGAGTGATCATGTTGCCCCCAAGATTTAGGCATCCTAGAGTTCTAAGGTTAGCTACCTAGGCAATGACTAGCATGTAGCGGCTTTAAGAATGCCTAACTTAAAATGAACTATCGCAACCAAATCAAACACGAAGTAACTAGACTATATTGTTTGATTTTAAGCCTTTTACGCTTTAAGAACACGATTTGTTTAGGTGAAGTGTATGGATGTATCATGCATGTATGATCATGTGAATACACTATGCAAGGCAATACAACATGCAAGGCAAACATCGAGATAAGTAATACAACACGACAGCAATAGGGTACCTAAGGGTTGGTTCTAAGGTCATAATATACATGAGGGTGAGAACGGTTGGCCAAAGTTCCTCCATAAACTATTATGTATATATACCTCCCAATATTGGGTGTGAGGAGCACCACATTGGCAAAGTGGTACCATCATTTTTTAAAGCACTATAGAGTTGGAGCCTGAGCATAGATGTATTAGGAAGACCAAAGTTCTATGCTCGATGGTCTCTAGGGCTAAATGGGTACACACAAATGCATGAGCAATATAGCCATGATGAAAAACACATGCATATCAAGCATTGTGTTATCAAACAACAAGTATAGCAAACACCATGCGAAACACAAAATGATTTGGTTTTAATGCTTGTTTTAAACAAGTTTCAGAGTTCAATCCTCTTATTTTCAATTTTGAAAAAGTCCCCAGTAGAGTCACCACTATGAGTGGCCTCAACCTTGGCGGACCATTGGGCATAGGTGCAATTATTAGGACGGCTTTATGCAAATCTTCATGCTAGGGTTTAGGAAAAATAGAGTTGTTACCTTAGTTTGAAAAACGGGTAAAAATCAAGGAAAAACTCAATTTGACTCCAAAACAATGAAAAAGGTGAATTTTGTGAAAAAAAAATGGAGATTTTGGGATTAGGGATTGGGTACGAGCTGAGAAGGTGTTAGGTACCCAACTTGTTTGAAACAAGCTTAAGCAAAAACCAATGTTAGGATCACAAAAATGCATGCGTGGGTTAAAATGTTAAACAAGAAAGAAAAGGTTGATGTTAGTTACTAGGCTTAAACCTGGGTTGAACTCTAAAGCTTTCTTCGTACCTGGATGTGAGTTGGGATCAAAGCTTACATAGTTTGCTCTCATTTGAATGGGACGGTTATGGGACCAATTAGGATGGGTACCTGGTGATAGCCAAATGGCTTACACTTGGATAGCTTCTGAGGATGATTGACAAGTACCATCCTCGGAGGTACATCTGACCAACCTCGGAAGATGGATCCTCACCATCCTCTGCAAGTAGTCACCACCCTCGGCTGCTGACACTACCACCCTTGGAGGGACATACCGCGCCATCCTCGGTTAAGTGATCTGGCGACCTTGGGAGGCTATCTCCTCATCCTTAGTAGAATAGAGCATTCCTCGAAGGTCCTCCACCCTGCCGAGGAGCCTTTCCCTATGGCCCTCGAGAGGAAAAATCGAACCGAAGAAGACTTATCTGCCGAAGGGGTCTTACTCCCCGAAGAGGACCCATCACCGAAGGAGTTCTCACCCAGATGAGACAAAGACGATTAGGAGCCTTTGACACATAGCCCTCCCACACACCCCTGACCTACAGTCAGCTGGGGGCGCCTATTCCTGAACGTACAGGTCAAATTCGGCCGACCACGTGTCATAATCTGAGACGAGCTGTAGCGAGAGGCTTTCTCCTTATGACCTCCTATAAATACCTGTGGAGAACCTTGGTAAGGACACATGAGACAGAAAACCCTAGCTATCTTCTGCTCTCCGTTCTTTCTTTCTTATCTTCATTCTCTAAAATACTGACTTGAGCGTCGAAGGCTCATCCCCCGAAATTACACTCCGGGGAGTCTCTAACCTTTATTTTACTGAGTCTTGCAGCAACCTTCCTGTCGGAAGCCCCTCTCCAAGGCATCTCCACGCCAGAGGTCCCTTTCCCAGACACCTTCATACCGGAAGTCCTGCTTGTAGCTGCACCATGTCACACAATGAGGATGCTGCTGGGCATCATTTGGCGCTGTTTATGGGAAACTACCCTTAGGTAGCCGCTATTGAGACTCGGCGTTCTAAGAATATGTGACTCTTGAAGTCCTCATCAGCGCCAGAGAGTCAATCGGCGACCGAACAGCCCGCAGCCGGGACTTCTTTATCGAAGGACGAACATCCTCTGACGGTCACAATGGGCTTCCTAAGGGATTTCCAGTGTTCCATCGTGGCTGAAATGACACAGCAACTCGACCAGAGGTGGCCTCAACCACCTTCGGGCCGAAGGGCCTCACCAACCGTCCGCCGAGAGGGGAGCCCCAAGCCTTCCCACCGGAGTTCAGGCAGCGGGGACTTCTATGACGAGTCCTCAATTGAAGACGTCCCCCCCAGGGGCTGTTGTCTTGAAGAAAGGACATCAAAGAGGCCCAGGCCCTCTCACCGGAGAAGCCCATCGCCAAACAAAAGGTCACCGTCCCCTCGCCGACGAAGTTATTCCCTGAAGAGGAGACGTCGCTCCCCGTTGCCAGAGACTCCTAGGCAACGGGAAGAGGCCAGTACTACTGCCTTCATGGAGAAAATCCTTGAGAGGTTGGACAAGGTAGAAAGGCAGGTGTCCCGGAAGCCTGTTTGGTCGAGGCTGACGGAGACCTTCATCGGAGAAGAGTCCCCGTTCATCTGAGCAGTAGTTAAGGCACCCATGCCCAGCGACTTCCGGGTACCTCGCCTAGAGACGTATGATGGGCATAGTGACCCCCAAGCTCACCTGACCAAGTATAGGCGTAGCATGGTGCTACATGGTGCCGATGACACCACGCTTTGCAAATGTTTTGAGGTCACCCTCTCTGGACCGGCGACTGCATGGTATAACTCGTTGGCCCTTGGAACCATCATGGGTTTCCAAGATTTGTCCATCGTGTTTACAAAACAATTCATCGGCAGTAGGCCGACGGGGAAGATACCGGTTCAGATGTTCGACATAGCACAAAAGAATGGAGAGACCATTCGCGACTGTGTCGAAAGGTTTAACCGAGAGGCCCTGAGTGTGCCAGACTTCTGCCCCGAAATACGCATCCTCGCCATGATACGGGGATTTCGGTGAGACTCACAACTCTTTTACGAGTTCTCGAAGTAACCCCTGAACACCCTCGGCGAGTTCTACCGACGGGCCGAATAGCACATGATTGCTAAAGAACTAGGGATGAAAGGTCCAAAGCCCGACCACACTCGGCCTGAAGGGCCAAGGCAACAACCTTGCTACCCAACAGAAGCCGGGGGTCGACCTCAGAAGCAGAGAGGGAAGAAGCCAATGACCTTTACTCCCTTGAACACCACGAGAACGAACATCCTAATGGCTATGGAGAGGCAAGGGAGCCGAATTCAATGTTTGAAAGTCATGACTTCAAAAAACAAGAAGAATATAAAGAAATTCTGCCAATTCCATCGGGACCACAGTCATGACACTAAGGATTGCTTCCAACTCAGGAAGTACATTGAGTCCCTGATCAAGCAGGGCCAACTTCGCTGGTACCTACGGATGCCTTTTCCCAGGGGAAGGAGGGAGGAGGAAAGAAAGGAAGATGAGGACTACGATTCCAACCGACATTGGAACCGTAGTCCCAAGAAGAATCCTTCACCTCTGGCTGGAATAATCCAGACGATCACCATGGGACTACCTTCGCAGAGAGGAAGAGGAAAGCCAGGGAGATCTCGGTGATGGAATTCGGTAATCCATCGAACAAGCGCGTTCGGAAATATGGGTCTACCATGGTGTTCCCACATAATGACTCACTCCTTATTATGGCAAGGATTGGGAGTTGGGATGTAAAAGGGGTGCTCTTGGACGACGGGTCCAACGTCGATATCCTATTCTCCCACCTGTTGCCAAGCTTAGGCATCGCTAAAACTGACTTCAAACCTGTCACATCCCCTACCTTTGGGGTAGGTCCTTCCGAACTCCCTGTCATTGGGTGGATTGACCTACCTTTGATGTTAATGGGAACTTCTATTCAGAACGATGGAGAACTCTTCACTTCAGCCGTGACTAGGTTCATTGTTATCGATGTCCCCTTTTCATATAATGCCATCCTCGGAAGGAAAACTCAAGGGAACTTTCACATCCGACCAGATGTGAAGTACTTGACGGTCACCTTTGGGACGAAGGATGGGGATGCAGAAATATTTATTGATCAAGCTGAAGTTCGGAAGGTCTTCGTAAGGGCGAGGCAGAGCCCAGTGAAAGTACACACATAGACCTCGGAAGAGAAGGGCACACCGACCGAAGAGTCTACAGAAGGAGAGAAAAATGACTCAGAAAAAATTGAAACTGAGAGTATAGAGCTTGTCCCGAACCGAAGTACCCGTATGGGGAAACATTTGGCCTAAGGTGACAAGCAAAAGCTTGTATCTTTTCTTTTAATGAACAAAGATCTATTTGCCTACTGGCCGAAAGACATGCCTGGGGTAAACCCTCGCATAATTCAACATAGTCTTAAGATATGCCCTAACCGAAGCCTGTTCGCCAAAAAAAGAGAAGCTTTTCGGCACACAAGAACAATTTCATTAAATCCGAAGTCCAACGGTTGATGGAGGCGGATGTAATAAGGGAAGTCAACTATCCCGAATGGCTTAGTAACGTGGTTAGTGCCATGAAAGAAGGGAGTGACAAACTCCGAATATGTATTGACTTCCGAAATGTGAACGATGCTTGCCCTAAGGATTCATATCCCCTGCCGCCAATAGACCAGTTGGTGGATTCAACCGCCAAGTATGGCCTCCTTAGCTTCCTCGACGCTTTCAGCGGGTATCATCAAATCAGGATGGACCCCGAAGATGAGGAAAAAACTGCCTTCATCATCGAAGTTGGTACATATTGCTATATTAGAATGCTCTTCGGGCTTAAGAATGTAGGGGCCACGTGCCAGAGGTTGATGAATAGGGTCTTCAACTCCCAAATCGGGAGAAACATGGAAGTCTACATCGATGATATGATAGTTAAGAGCAAACTGCCTAGTAGTCATATCATAGACTTAGAGGAAACATTCCACCAATTGAGGACATTTGGAATTTGTCTTAACCCTGAAAAATGCGTGTTCGGGGTGAATGCGGGTAAGTTCCTCGAATTCATGGCATCGGAGAGAGGTATTGACGCCAATCCGGAAATGGTCAAGGCCCTGCTGGGATTCCGAACTCCCACGACGACCAAGGATGTGCAAAGACTCACGGGGAGAATCGCGTCCCTCAGTAGATTCATCTCCAGATATGGGGATCCCTTTCGACCGTTCTTCAAAGTCCTTACTAAAGCAGCAAAAAATGGAGGTGACCTTGGAACCGAGGTGCGCCCTTGGAACGAAGACTGCCAAAAGGCCTGGGAAGAGCTTAAAGTCTACCTAACTTGTTTGCCGACACTCCGGCAGCCACGGGGAGGAGAACCCCTCATACTTTACCTTGCTGTCACCGAAAACGCGGTAAGTTCGGTCCTTGTAAAGGAAGAAGGGGCAAAGCAATGGCTAGTATATTATGTGAGCAAGTCTCTACATGGTGCCAAAGTTAGGTACCCCTTGCTACAAAAGGCTATTTATGCCTTGGTACTTGCAAGCAGAAGGTTACGACCCTATTTCCAAGGGAACCCATTATCGTCCGAAGTAACCTGCTTCTTCGGGATATCATGAAGAAGGTAAACCACTCGGGAAGGCTATCGAAGTGGTGCATCGAGCTCGGTGAGTATGATATCACCTATGAGCCAAGGAAGGCAATAAAAGAACAGGCATTGGCAGATTTCATTGCCGAGGTACTCGTTGCCGAAGACAGTCCACCTAACCTCTGAAAGGATGAACCTGAGTGGACTCTGTTTCTTGATGGGGCCTCCGGCTCCGAACATCAAGGAGCTGGAGTAATTCTTTGTGGTCCCGAAGGTATGGAAGCCATGAAGGCCATCAAATTCGGGTTTAATGTTACCAACAATGTGGCAGAATATGAACCCCTCATAGAAAGTTTGCGCCTGGCCAGAAGAGTTGGTGTAAGAAACCTAAAGCCCCACAGCGATTCTTAGCGAGTGGTCCGATAGATGGCAGGGGACTACGGCACGAAGCACCTAACCTTGGAAAAGTATCATGACCTCGTAACAAAGCTCATCCAATAGTTCGACGCAGTACACATTGAGAACGTGCCTCGTCAAGACAATTCTGAAGCAGATACCTTGGCCAAGTCAAAAAAGTCCCCCGAAGTGCTTTGTCACCCGAGCATAGCAATAATGAGCATAGCAACCTCGGAAAGAGGATGGAAAAATCTTATAAAAAAGTACCTTACAACTTCAAAGCTTCCCGAAGACCCTCTTGAAGCGGCAAAAGTGCGAAGACGTTCTGGACGATATTTCCTGATCGGAGAGGAGTTATACCGACAAGGGTATGCGAGTACTTTGCAAAGGTGTGAGTCAGCGAAGAGGATGTAGAGACAGTCCTCAAAGAAGTCCACGAGGGGGCCTGTGGTTCCTACATAGGAACTGACGCTCTGGCAGGAGTACTACTCCGCCAGGGATACTTCTGGCCCACCTTAAGGAAGGACGCGAGGCAATTTGTGTTACCACCTCACAAAATGGGAGAATTACAAGTGTGTCATAATGGCAAAAAACCATTATATTGTGTAATTTTCACCATAGTGATTGAAGTGTGGGGGGTAAAAGGCATGATCAACACCTTCTTAAAAGTGTTCCAAGTTGGTAACTTGACTCCCAAGAAAAGCCTAAAGGATTGCTTGTTTGTCAAGCAACCTATGGATTTTTTTGTAAGGTTTTGGAAATTCGGGTACTCAATTGTAAAACTCTCAAGAAAGAGACTTGGAGAGTTATGGGAAGGATATAAATGGTATGAAAGTGCTATTGGAGGACCAAATTACTCATGGAAGACAAGTTTGAACAAAGGAAACACTAAAGGCAATAAGGACCTAAATGTCCTAGTGTAAACCTTAAGATATTCAAGCTTTTGACTTAAGTCTAAGGGTGGAATTATGGGGTTATCCCACCATGGGGGAGGTAGCCAAGACTTAATAATTAGTCAAAAATGTTGGGCACATGTGTACAAATGAGTTTAAGACAAAGAAACCATAATTAGTGAGAAAGAAAATGACATAAAGCAAGGTTAAGCTTGTTAAGTGTCTTTTGTGCCCTTAAGCTCATTTAGGGCCATTTAANGTTTTAGTGTCTTTGGATGCAGGTTTTAATGATGGTTACATTGCCTATTGAATCCAAGTGCTACCCTTACTAAGTTTCTCAATGAAACTTACTCCCCTCAATTCTGTCATTTCAGGTCCAGCAGAAAGATCACCTTCAAACTAACCTTTGTGGTTTGAGTTTTAATCTGAAATTTATGGTACATGAACTTCCATATGTCTAGTTATGATTTGGAGATTTTGGTGATTTTAGGAGCACATTTGCTATTTTTAATGGTGGTACTTATTGTGTTGTGCAGCAGCTGTCCAACATCCCTTTTTTGGAGTCCATTGTGTCTCAGGACCTCCTGTAACCTAGGGTGCGTATTTAGCTAAGTTAAGACCATATTGTAGTGCATATATGCATTTTCATATATTGTATGTAAAATGATACAAGTATGTGAACATTTGAGTAATGTTTTGGCTATGTAAGTGATGTGGTGCAAAGCTGCCTAAGTGTGAATGATGGGCTACTTACTTGTAAATTCTGTTTTTGCCACATAAAGTTGTTAAAAGAAAAGAAATGTAATTCATATGTGTAATGGACATATATGGGATAGCCTTGGAGGGCTTTCCCCTTGCGAATGAAGTGTTTGCATGGTTTGGAAAAATTGTATGGGCAAAATGGTCCAAAAGTTGCTAGAATTTTGACTCTGAACCTAAAGTTTAATATCTCCCTGTGTAGAATGAATCTTGGTATAAAATTTTGACCACACCTAGAGGACATCTAGAGGGTTAACTGGGATTTAGAATTTCTGGATTTAGAGCCCAGTAGCCAAATATATGACGTTGAAAAGTTGGCTGAATTACTGTTCATTTGGTCAGAATTTTGTAACCAACTTCAAAAATCCATAACGTGGTCCATAGGTGGGCTATTGATGTAAAAAAAAATTTCTTGGTTTTCTATAAGTCTCTACTTGATAATGGAGCAAAGAAAATAGGGGTTTATGTGGCTAGAATGATACAGTTTATTAGTGGAAGTTACAGGTGCAGTAGCTGGTCACTAGAACTTAACAAGATTGCCTAATGTGTGGAAGCCAAAGCTAAGACTTGTGCTAATGTTTTCCTTCTTAGCTGCCATAGTGTGCATAAATGTAAATATGTGTGTTATGGTTAGACCAATATGCATGTATTTACATAGTGCTCAAGAGGGTCACTTGAGTATGCACACTAGGGGTGTTGTTCTGATGACCTACAAGACACAGCAAACTTGGGAGTTTAAATGCACAGTTTTGGCACCATAACTGGATTACCCTGGAGTGGGTAACAATTTTTCTAGAAATGTGACAATTGCCAAAGACACGCTAACATCTAGAGGTTACCTTCGGTAACGATAACTTTGGCTAACTACCCTTGCCCGTTCGCAGTATGGGGTATTACCTCATCTGGCTTCTCCCAACTGCACCCGGAGGAGTGAAGTTCTGCGTAGTCACAGTAGATTACTTCACTAAATGGATTGAGGTAGAGCCTCTGGCAACCATATCGGGGAAGGACATACAGAAATTCGTCTGGAAGAACATCATTGGCAGATTCGGCATACCGAGGGTGATAGTGGCCGATAATGGTTCCCAGTTTATTGATAAGGGGTTCCAAGAAAACACTACCGACCTTGGGATAAAAATGCACTTTGCCCCGATAGCTCATCGTCAGAGCAACGGACAGGTAGAGGTGTCCAATAGAACCATAAAGGAAGGTTTGAAAAAAAGATTGAAGGAAGTAAAAGGAAAATGGCCAGGAGAACTTCCTAGTGTGCAATGGAGCTATCGAACAACCCCCCAAAGGGCCACAAGTAAGATGACTTTCTCGCTCGTATTTGGCACGAAAGCCATTATTCCTATCGAAGTGGTTCAGCCATCGATAAGGGTACAAGTGTTCGACGAAGAGGGGAACAACCTTGGGTTGAGAACCAAGCTAGACCTAATTGACGAACATAAAGAAGTGGCTGAGCTTAGAAGAAAAGCTTTTCAGCAAAGGGTAGCTATCGCTACAAACTCACATGTCAAGCGAAAAGGAATCAGGAAGGGGGACCTTGTCCTCCGAAAAGCTGAGTTTGAGCCCCAAAGACCATCTCATGGAGTACTTCGGACAAACTGGGAAAGGCCTTATTTAGTCCTTGATGAAGTTTGGCCAGGAGTCTACAAGCTTGGCGATACCGAAGGTGGAGAACTAAGGAACACATGGCATTTAGATGCTTTGAAAAAATTCTACACTTAGAAATTTTTCAAAGGAAAATGGTCCCACCAAAGGAGTCTAGCCAAACAGGGTGTAAGTACCTATGTACAAAAGTGATACATCTTCTCCAAAAGAGCAACAACCGAACATGGCTGATAAAAATAGGCAAAGCTTGGCTAAAAGATATTGGCCGAAACTGGTGCTATATATGCTGAAGGTGGTTATCCAGATAACAAGCGCGAAGGATACTTACTATCTACACGAAGGACCTAGACCGAAAATGGTTGAGCTGACCCTCGGTACTGAAGATAGTATAGGAGAAATATGTCCTGGGACTTAGCCAAATTTTGGAGGAAAAAAGAAATTTCATTTACGCCTTGGTACAACAAGGAGAAGTTTACAAAGAAAAAGAAAAAAAAAAGGCCTATTTAGGGTCCTGGATGCCTAGGGGAACTGGTCATCTTGAGCTACTTCACCACCAACCTCCCCTGTCACAACCTTTGGTGCCGAAGGAAGAACAAAGGGAGGATTGAGGTACTCTATCTTTGACCATGCCCAGCGAGGCCCTTCGGGGATGTCCAGGCCCCCCAAAAAGGAGAGGTCGAGGTCGGGGTACTTGGCCAGAACTTTGTGTCGAGCCAAACAAAAGCCGTCTTGGAATGCAACCTTGTCCTTCTTGACAGACAAGTTGTCCAGCTCATTCCTCAACTCCGCAACCTCCCTATCCAGCTTCTTTGTCTTTTTCTTTTTCTTCTCCTTCTTTAGCGCATCGACCTTGGCTTGAAGTTTGGTGTTGTTTGCAAAGGCCTTTGTGAGGATTACAGAGTCCTCCTCCTTCTCGTTTTGGTAGGCCTCGTTAGCCGAAGATAGCAGGATAACCTTCGCGCCGAGGTCAGACACCTTCTTGGAAAAATCCTGAGAGAGCTCATCCTGACTCTTCAAGAACTCATCCCAAAGTTTCGTCACCTTGTCCTTGGCTATCTTGTTGAGCTTGCCATACTTAAGGACCGAGGTGGCATAAAATGCCTTGGCTATTGCCAAGGACTGTTCGGTCTGAGATCGGACCGAAGACTATTTCACTGCCCAAGCTCTGAAATATCCACTGTACGCCCAGAGCTGCAAAAAGAAAGGCTCCGAATAAGGGTCAAAAGGCTATAAAAGCTTAGAAAAATCTTCTAAGTCCCGAAAAGCTCAAAACTTACTTGGGTAGCGTGTTCGGACATCCTCGCAGTGAGGACCTCCTCATTTGGGCATTCCTCACTGAGGGATTTAAAGGTGGCGTTGGTGAGGACGGCCCTCGCCATCTAAGGAGCCATTTGTTGGCTATCCTCGGAGAACAAGTTCATGTCCTCTGTGAAGCTCCGGAAAGGCTCCTTCGGCACCTTGTCTCTCAGAATATGGGAGTTCCGAAGTGCCCGTTTCTGAGGGTGCTCCACCATCCACATAGCGGGCGCCTGCTCCTCTGCAAAATCATGCCGAAGTTGCGTCAGCACATTATCCCTTAGCCATTCATCTATAAGATCTAAAATGCCGAAAGTTCCCAAACTCATAGAAAAATGGCTAAGGGGCAAACCTGGTGGAACCTCGGCAACATCCTTCTTGGAGTCGCTAACCTCTTGTACATCGGCAGGGACCTGCTTGCCTTTCCTTCTTTGGCGTTCTTCAAGCTCTTCAGGGGAAAGGCCCCTTGCCGAAGTTCCCAAGGTATCCGTTGCAGCGATGGGGCTTCGTGGAGTCGAGCTAATGGCCGGCTCCGAGGGTGGGTCAGTGCCAACTGAGGATGGGTCCTGCACCTCCACGTCGCCTTCTGAAGGGGGAAGAAAAAAGTTCTCATTGGCTTTCTTCGACTTCCTTGCCGAAGATGGCCCTCCCCCTGGCATCTTCTTCCTCTTCGGGGCAGCTTTCTTCCTTTGCTACTCCCCATTCTCGGCTTGACCGAGGAAAAGGGACTTGTAAAACACAGTGGATTAGTCGCCCATCTCTGAAAAAGGAAAGACATCATTGTAAGTCCAGAGGAGTACATATAACAAAATCTGGAAGATGACTTACTCTCAACAAGGGCTTCGTATGTAAGCTCGCCCCGAAGGAGCATCACCAGCCACATCTTCTTCCCGTCAAAAGCAGGCTTTGGCATGTTGAGGTCAGTTTTGTGCTCCTTGATTATCCCCAGCTCCTGAAGGACCTCTTCGGTCATGAGATTCCACTTGATGGGAAAGGGATACAAGGAGCTTGGAGGGACCTCGGGGTCCTAGTCCGCGACAGCTCTAATGCGGCTGTCGAACTTCTAAAATTTCGCTGCTAACTCAGAAGTTAGCAGCTTCCTAGGGTCAACAACATTCGTCTCCAGCGTCCTCGAAGCCCACCTGGTCGGCACATATCTCCATGCCTCATTCACCTTCATGAAGAAAAACTTCTTTTGCCACCCTCGCTAGCTGTCCTTGGTCCCAAAGGCAAAAGTATACTTTTTGCTTCCAGATCCCCAAAGTAGCAAAAAATAGAAGCCACCCTTTGGAACTGGGAAGCGTTTGTAGTACTGCATGAACATGATGAAGTGGGGCTCTATCTTGAAGACCCCACACATGCAGAGGAAGGCATTGAAGTAATAATAGGCATTCGGAGGAAGTTGGTTCATGGCTATTCCATGAAATTGGCAGAACTTGTAAACCATTTTTGGGGGAGGGTAACGAAGTTCGGCCTTCAGTTGGGCCCGAAAGACGGTAACCTCATCCGAATGGTACATGTAACCAAACAGGCATGGAGTAGGCAGCCTAGTAATGGCATAAGAGGGAAGATAAAACTTAGCTGGCCACTTCTCCATTTTCTCCGAAGTGATGTAGCACGGGTGAGAGTCAAGAGGAACCCAACTCTCGGGAATGGGACGAACAGTCAAGAGTGGGACCGGAGAAGACATGTTCGGAAGAAGGAAATGACTTCGGAAAAGAAAACCAAAGGACTTTGGAAGAAGGAGAGGACTTCAGAAAAGTAGAAAAGAGTAGAAACATAGAAAACCGAAGAACTTCGGAAAGGAGGACCCACCAAAACTCTTGCCGAAGTCGGGATTTGTGAACGCCATCGCGAAAACTAGCCGGAAATCAGTTCGCCGCTTGCACTGCCGCAGAAAAGAGAGAAAAGCTTGAGAGTGAACGAGAGCAAAACGGAAGCGAAAGAAAGCAAGTGAGGAGAACTCTAAGGAGAGGGAGGTTTATATAGGGCGAAAGGGGTAGGCGAATCATCGCCATAATTACCCCTTGAAGGCGAAGAGACGCGGTTGATGTCACCAACACGACTGTCCACCAATTACCGCGTGACACGTGTCACCCGACGTAGGAAATGAGGGCACGCTTCCTGACAGCATGAAGGCTTAGGCAAGCTTATCCGAAGTGACGCGTTTGTCTGATTACAAGACGTAACGATTCACTGACCTGCAGCAGAAAATTAAAAGGGGAATACACACTTTTGAAATACCAAGGGCCTAGCCAAAAAATGAAGAGTGACACTTATAAGCTACCTTGGCTGAGAAGACACACCCTTGAAGAACGAAGTATCTCCTGCCTAAGAAGGCCAATAAGCTACATTTATGGTAACTGCTAGCTTCCACAATGAGCTCCATGAAATGATCTTAAAGACTCTGCTCATCGAAGTTACAACTTTGGCTTTCCAAGGGGGGCATGTGATAGCCAAATGGCTTACACTTGGATAGCTTCTGAGAATGACTGAAAAGTACCACCCTCGGAGGTACATCTGACCAACCTCGGAAGATGGATCCTCACCACCCTCTGCAAGTAGTCACCACCCTTGGCTGTTGAGACAACCACCCTTCGAAGGACATACTGCGCCATCATTGGTCAATTGATCTGGCGACCTCGGGAGGCTATCTCCCCATCCTCTGCAGAATAGAGCATTCCCTGAAGGTCCTCCACCCTAACGAGGAGCCTCTCCTTACGGCCCTCGAGAGGAAAAATCAGACTGAAGGAGACCTATCTGCCGAAGGGGTCTTACTCCCCGAAGAGGGCCCATCACCGAAGGAGTTCTCACCCAGATGAGACAAAGACGGTTAGGAGCCTCTGACACACAGCCTTCCCACACGCCCCTGACCTCCGGTCAGAACAGTTACAGCCAGTTGGGGGCACCTGTTCCCGAACATACAGATCAAATCCGGCCGACCACGTGTCATAATCTGAGACGAGCTGTAGCGGAAGGCCTTGTTCTCTTGACCTCCTATAAATACCTGTGGAGAACCTTAGTAAGGAAACAAGAGACAGAAAACCCTAGCAACCTTCTGCTCTTTGTTCCTTCTTTCTTACCTTCATTCTCTAAAATACTGACTTGAGTGTCAGAGGCTCCTCCCCCGGAATTACACTCCGGGGAGTCTCTAACCTCTATTTTATTGAGTCTTGCAGCCACCTTGTTGCCGGAAGCCCCTCTCCAAGGCATCTCCACGTCGGAGGTCCCTTTCCCAGACACCTTAATACCGGAAGTCCTGCTTGTAGCTGCACCATATCACACAACGAGGATGCTGCCGGGCATCACTTGGATGGTTAGTGTAGTGGTTGCAATGAAAGTGGTCAGATCATCTCAACTGCACGGATTGATGTGAAGGATAGTCAAAGTCACATCCAAGTTGTTCGAGATTAGTGGTGGAAGACTTTCACAGGGCATGTTCTTTCTTGTGCCTAAAAAAAAAGCCCAACACAAGGCTTTGAAAAAAAAAGAAAATAAAACAAGTTACTATGAAAATAAAGGTAAAAATAAAAATAAATGATATGAAAAAATCAAAATTAATTTAAGTAAACCCTAAAGACTCAATTGATATGGATATTAAACCTACACTAAAAATATTAATAAAACCAATGATTAGAAAAAATGTTAACGTAATAAATACTTAGAAGATAAAATCTTAGAAAAGACACAATTTAAGGTAAATAAAATAAAAAAATAATATAAAATAAAAGAACTTCAACTAACTAAAAAAAAAGTTAATTACAAGAAAAAAGGAAATTATTGGTGAGATTGACAAAAAAAACCCACTAGCATGGAAAAGGAACACAGGTTTATTGGTGACTAAATTGCAAAAAACATGAACTTGTAACTCCAGTGACTAATTTGCAAAGATAAGAAACCAAGGTTAGTGACTTGAATGAAAAATCTCGAAAAAAGGGTTAAGCTTATGTTTTACTAGAATCAAGATGGGTTGGATTTTTTTGGGCCAAGTGAGGCTCAAGCCGTGCCAAATTGGGTTGTGCTAACCAAATTGGGGTATCACTACTCTTTTTTTGATCTTTAACTTCTGGCAACGATGACATCGGCTGAGTAGAATTGGTGACCTTCGGACAGAGGTCAGCCTTGGGAAAGGGCTTTGGTTGCGACTAGATGAACGATGGGGCAGAAGGGTGAAGGGATTAGATTTGGGCACTTCTCCGACCCGGAAGTTGGCGGGGCTAGGGAAGCTTTTCTTACTTGGGTGTTGTGGCGTCAACATCATGGAGGCTAGACGACGGTCGAAGTTAGGCTGGAGAACAGAGAACGGGCTGTTGAGCAGCTGTGTTAAAGGGTGGTGGAGGCAGGGGTCCAACCGTCCGATGAGCAAAGTTAGGACTCTGAGCGGTGGAGAGCACAATAATAGGGGTGGCACTGGGGTTTTTTTTCTCTTTTTTGGTCTAGCAGCCCTAATGTCAAATTTCCTGCGTTATTTTCAAACCAGCCCCTTATTTCAATATTTTAAAGCATATTTATAGATATTTATGCTCTTAAAGCCCAAGAAAAATATTCAATGCTAGAATCTTGATAAAACTAGGACAATGATAGCCGAGGTGCCCATCACTGGTTGAGCTCCTAGACTTGACGGAGTACCGACTTCGGCAGAGGGAAACTGCCAGCTGAGGTCAGAAGGATAAACGATCCCCCTGGCCTATTCTAGGGAATTCGCTTCCTTAGGAAAGGTAGCACCAACCTCGGTAGAGCGATCGGACCCTCTTCGGAAACAAAAGTACCCCTCGGAGGAACTATCCTCGGGGAATATATTCCTCGAGACGTTAGAGTAACCTCGAAAGGTACGAACAAAGCATTTAAGGAGCCTCTGACACCTCCCCATAAAGTCGTCCCCCAAGTACATTCTGACACGTTATCACTGGGGCACGCCATCAGAGGGACACCTCGATACGACACTCTCGGAATGCCTAGGCTGTCAACCAGGCGACTTTTGCTGAGATAAGCATCCCTTCGTTCCCGGAAAAGCAGGGATCGCATCCCACCGGACACGTGTCGTAATCTGGGATGACCACAAGAGGAGAATGGCTTCTGTATGCCTCATCTATAAAACACCCAGAAAGCATCCTAGCAAGGTAAGAAAAAAGTTCTCTTTGAATACACAAAAGGGCACATAATTCAGTTATCTGAAAGTACTGACTTGGGCGTCGGAGGCTCCTCCCCGGGAATAAAAACCAGGGACCTCCTAACCCGCGGTTTCTGAAGAATTTCAGGTACTCTCCACTGGGGAATCTCTTCCCAAAGTGTTCTCCTCCATCAGAAGTCTGCCCTACCTGTACAATGACACACGATGAAGCCGCCGTAGGCCATCATTTGGCACCGTCTGTGGGAACTCTATCCCATGTCGCCGTCGTGGAGACTCGGCGCTCGAAGGACAAAGGGATTTCAAGATCCCCCCTCGCACCTGAGACTCAACAGGCGACCACTCTGCCTGTGGCATAAGCTTCTGTGATGGAGGACGATCGTCCTATAACGGTAACGATGAGCTTCCTATGAGATTTCTAGCATTCTACTGTTGCCGAAATCACTCAGCAGCTTGATCAGAGGTTGCCGCAACCTCCACCCACTCAAAGGGCTTCACCCCCGACTATTCGTCAGGAAAGGAGCTCGAGATCTACCCACCGGAGTTCAAGGAGTGGGGACTCCCTTGACGTATGTTCAACGAAAAGTGAACCCGTTGGGGTGCGGCCCGCCAGAAGGGGAGCCCCAAAAGAAACTAGGGCCTCCTGTCAACGAAGCGCGTCCCTTTACCAGAGGTCCCCATCTTCCCCTCGCTGGAGTCGTTCCTCAAGGCGAGGGGGAAATTCACCACCACCGGCGAACGCGCGACGACAAGAAGAAGCCAACACTGCCGCCCTTATGGAAAGGATCCTAGGAAGGTTGGAAAAGGTCGAGAAACAGATCTCCCGAAAACCAGTCTGGTCCCGGTTGTCCGACTCCTAATCCGGAGAGGAGTCGCCTTTCGTACGCGAGGTAGTAGAGGCGCCTATGCCCAGTGATTTTAGGGTTCCTCACCTGGAAACGTATGACGGGCAAAGTGACCCCTAGGCGCACCTGACAAAATATAAGCGAAGTGTGGTGCTCCATGGCGCGGACGACGCCACGCTCTGTAAATGCTTTGAGGTGACGCTCTCAGGACCAGCAACAGCATGGTATAGCTCTTTGCCACAGGGAAATTTGCTGAGCTTCCAAGAACTATTTACTGCTTTCACCCAACAGTTTGGTAGTAGGCCAACTGCCAAAATGCCAGTGCAAATGTTTGACATAGCTCAGAAAGGAGGGGAGACCATCCGCGATTATGTTGAAAGGTTCAATCGAGAAGCACTGAGCGTACCAGACTTTCGGCCTGAAATTCACATCCTGGCAATGGTCAGAGGACTGTGGAGGGACTCCCAGCTGTTTTAGGAGTTCTCCAAAGACCCCCCAGAAACTCTTGGGGAATTTTACAGAAGAGCCGAACAACATATGACGGCCGAGGAACTCAGAATGGGAGGACTTAAGGGCGAACACCCTCGCGCCGAAGGACCTAGCCATCAGCCACGCCAGCAGAATGAGGGAGAACGGCCCCGCAGGCAAAGAGGGAAGTGGCCCGCAGCATTCACTCCCTTGAACACCACAAGAGCTAGCATTCTAATGGCGCTAGAAAGGCAAGGGACCACAGTCCCAAGGCCAAAGGCCATGGCCCCGGAGAATAAAAGGAATGTGAAAAAATTCTGTCAATTTCACCGGGATCATGGCCATGACACTGAAGCCTGTTTTCAGTTGAAGAAGTACATCGAGTCCCTGATCAAACAGGGTCAACTTCGACGATATCTGCGGATGCCCTCTCCAAAAGGGAGAAAGGAAGAGCAGAGGAGAGCAGACAATGAAGAGTATAACTCAGATAGACGGTGAGACCGAAGCCCCCGGAAAAGTCTACCACCCTCGGCAGGGATTATCCAAACCATCACTACTGGGATACCCTCGGGCGAGAGAAAAAGAAAAATGAGAAAAGTCTCCGTCATGGAGTACGGGAGCTTCTCGCGAAGGCTCACCCGTAGGGATGGGTCTGTAATAAAGTTCCCTCATGACGACCCCTCCTTGTCATGGCAAGGATAGGGAACTGGGACGTCAAGAGAGTGCTCCTCGACGACGGCTCGAACACCGACGTCATTTTTTCTCATCTGCTGGGTAAATTAGACATCTCAAAAAGTGACCTTAGCACAGTTAGTTCCCCCACCTTCGGCGTCGGACCATCTGAACTTCCAGTCCTTGGGTACATCGACCTGCCTGTGATGCTGAAAGGGGTCTTGCCCAAAAGCAAAGAAGAGTTAATCGCCTCCGGCAGGACAAGATTTATAGTCATTGATGTACCGTCAGCATATAACGCCATTCTGGGAAGGCAGACTCAGGGCAATTTTCACATTCGGCCA
>KK901694.1:46171-62916 GCA_000696445.1 Aquilaria agallochum
GGATAGCACGCACCGCCAATTTACATGTAAGAAAAAAGGAGATAAAAAATGGTGACCTTGTTCTCCGGAAGGCCGAGTTCGAACAGCGAAGGCCATCGGAAGGGGTACTTCGGGCAAATTGGAGTGGACCCTATTTGGTCCTCGACGAAGTTCACCTAGGGGTCTTTAAGTTGGGTAATATTAAGGGAGTGGAGTTGAAGAATACTTGGCATTCAGACTCTCTGAAAAAATTCTATACTTAGACATTTTTTCAAAGGAAGCCTGTAAGATACTCCTCCCCGAAGTCGTCAGTAAAAATACATGATGAATATGCCCTCGTTACCGAAAGAGTATGCCTTGACGATTCTTCCTTACGAAATTCCTTACTAAGCTTAAAAACCCATCTGAACAAGAAAGGAGTCCAAAAAGGTTCCTTCCGAAAAATAAGGTGCAGGTGTTCGCCAAAAATGCACACTTAGAATCATACCAGCTTCTGAGAAGGAATATTCAGGAGAAAGAACGGAGAATGGAGGAAAAAATTCTTCATTAAAAAATTCTAAAGCAAAAAATACAAAGAGGGAAGAAGAAAGACTATGACTGAGCAGCGGTATCCGACGTTTCTTCAATATTATCATCCCCGGATGGCTCAGTCGAAGACACAGGCCAAGCCGAAGGAAGATTGAGGAACTCGACTTTGGACCATGAAGATCTGGGCTCTTTGGGAAAATCCAAAGCAGACAAGTAAGAAAGGTCAAGCCCAGGGTGCTGAGCGAGGACCTGGTGATGAGCCAAGCAAAAACCATCTTGGTAAGACGTTTTCGACATTTGCTCGCTACGGTCCTTCTCGGCGCCAAGAGCCGCCAGCTCAACTTTTAGCGCGACAATCTTCTCCTCCAGCTTCTTCTTCTTCCTGCTCTTCGTCTCCTTCTTCTTCAGCGACGCAATCTCAGCCTGGAGATCGGCATTCAAAGATAGTGCCTTCGCAAGATCCTCGCCATCTTGAGCGGTCTTCTTCCGAAGGGCCTCATTCTCTAAAGAAAGAGTCACGCACTTTGAGCCGAGGTCTTCAAGCTTGGCTGAGAAATCGGTAAGAAGCTCCTGCCTGCTGGACACAACCTCAGCCCGAAGACTCCCAAGGTCCTCTTTCGCGATTTTGTTTAACTCGCCATATTTTAGGGCATATTGGGCGAGAGACTCCTTCGTCTTGCACAAGGAATTTTCAGACCGAGAGCGGGTCTCCATTTGTTTCGTTGACTAGGCGCGGAAGTACTCGCTATATGCCAAAAGCTGCAGAAAAAAAGAGGCGCCAAATAAGTATCGGAAGGCAGTGATAGCTTAGAAGAACAATTTTCTAGAATACAAGAAAAGGAAGGATCACTTGAGCAGCGTGCTCGGTCATCCTCGCCGCAAGGATCTCTTCGCTGGGACATTCGGTGGTAAGGGACTGAAAGTTGGCGGTAGTCAGCACCCCCGCCGCCATTTGCGAAGCCATCAGCTGGCTATCCTCAGAGAACAAATCCATGTCCTCTGTGAACGTCCAGAAGGGCTCCCATGGCACCTTGTCCCGCGGAATCCGTCGGTCTCGAAGAGCCCTCCGACGGGCATGAGTATCTACCCAGGAAGCAGTAGGGGCGTTCTCTACAAGGTCACACTGAAGTTCCGTTAAGACATCATCCCTTAGCCATTCATCCAAAAAATCGTAGATACGAAAAATACTGAGATTTGTAGCGGAATGGCTAAGGAACCAACTTGGTGGAACTTCGGGGACGCACTCTTTAGAACCGACCTCCCAAACATCCTCAGTGACATTCTTTCCCTTCCTCCTTCTGCCCTCTTCAAAGTCCTGGGCAGACGTTCGCTCTGCTGGAATCTCGGTAGCAGGGGTAGGACTCAATGTCTCCCCGAGGATGTCAGGGTCCGAAGAAGGGTTCTCGGCGGTCGGAAGTTGAGTAGAGGACTGATCTTTCACCTCAACTACGTTCTCGGGGGGAGGAGGAGTGGTAGCCTTGGCCTTCTTGGACTTAGAAGGGCCGGCAGTTGACTTCTTCCTCTTACCAGAAGTCTTCCTGCGTACTTGCTCCCCCCGCTTAGCCTGACTGTCGAAGAGTGATTTATAAAACTCGGCAAACTGATCGCCCATCTCTGTAAAAAGGTAAAATATCAGTGTAAGTCTGAAAGGAAAGCAGATTCCAAATCCTGGAAGATGACTTACTCTCGGAAAAAGCCTGATAAGAAATTTCACGCCGAAGAAGCATGACTATCCAGGCTTTCTTCCCCGGAAGAACAGGCACGGGCATGCCGGGGTCACTCTTATGGGCAGTTATCACTCCCAATTCCCGAAGAACTTCCTCTGACATAAGATCCCACTTAATGGGAAAAGGGTAGGGTGAACGTGACGGAGCCCCGGAGTCCCAGTCCGCCACTAACCGAATACGTTTGTTGAAGTTGTCAAAATCGGCAAGCAATACCGGAGTAAGGAGCTTTCGGGGATCGATGACGTCGACCTTCAAAGTCCCCGAAGCCCATCTAATAGGCACATGTCTCCAAGACTCGGGAACCCGGAAAAAGAAAAACTTCTTCTGCCACCCTCGCCAACTNAGGGGTTTATGCCGAACACCCCGCACATGCAGAGGAAAGCATTAAAGTAAGAGTAAGAATTTGGGGGGAGTTGGTTCACGGCAATACCGTGGAATTTGCAGAATTCGCATATCATGCGATGAGGGGGATACCGTAGACCGGCTTTCAGCTGAGCTCGGTAAACGGTAACCTCCCCCGAAGAAGCAGCTGCGTAAGCGTAAGATCACAGGAAAGGTAACCTCGGTGTGATGTAAGAAGGGAGGTAGTAATTGGCCACCCACTTTTTCATCTTTTCCAAAGTAGTGGAACAGGGGTAAGCCTCAAGAGAAGCAAGGTTTTCAGAAAGAGGGCGCACAGTCGTCAATGGAGTCGGACTTAATGGAGTCGGATTTGACATTTTTCAAAAATAAAAAGAGAGATGACTTTCGGAAAAATAGAGGAACAACGACAAACCACAAAAAGGAACACCCACCAAAGACTTTGCCAAAACCTGGGCTGCGAAACACCGCTGCAAGGAACCGCTGGAGGTCAGGAAAAAGGAAAAGGGCAAGAAAAGGCTCTAGAACAGACGAGAGCTAAAACAAAAGAGTGAAGCAAAATGGGACGGAAGGTGCTTATATAGACCGAAGAAGGATAAGTGAAACGTCGTCGTAATCATCCTTTGAAGATGTAACCGTCTCATTATTACTCCTTGAAGGCGAAGAGGTGCAGTTGACGTAACCAGCATAACTGTTTCGCCATCCAACAGCGTCCACGTGTCACACGGCGCGAGGAACTAGGGCACACCCCTCTAACATCGCGAAAATCTAGGCACGGTTACCCATGACTGACACGCCTGGCCAAAGGATGCGATGATTCATAGACCCGTGGTAGAAAAAGAAAAAAGAAAAAAGTAACGTACATTCCGAGGACATCAAGAAAACTAGAGGAGGGTTCCTCGGCTCCGAGGAGACGACTTCTGAAGCGAGGCAACTTTCCAAGAAAAGTTTCAGCCGCCAGATCGGCAAAGGGACCTTCTCGAAAACATAGCTGAAGCACCCGCTCCGGCTCTCCAGGAGGGGGCATGTGATAGCTGAAGTGCCCATCACTGGCCGAGCTCCCAGACTTGATGGAGTACCGACTTCGGCAGAGGGAAACTGCCAGCCGAGGTCAGAAGGATAAACGATCCCCCTAGCCTAATGTAGGGAATTCGCTTCCTTAGGAAATGGTAGGACCAACCTTGGTAGAGCGATCGGACCCTCTTTGGAAACAGGAGTACCCCTCGGAGGAACCATCCTCGGGGAATATAGTCCCCGAGACGTTAGAGTAACCTCGGAAGGTACGAACAAAGCATTTAAAGAGCCTCTGACACCTCCCCATAAAGTCGTCCCCCAAGTACATTCTGACANAAGCGTCCCTTCGTTCCCAGAAAAGCAGGGATCGCATCCCACCGGACACGTGTCGTAATCTGGGACGACCACAAGAGGAGAATGGCTTCTGTACGCCTCCTTTATAAAACACCCAGAAAGCATCCTAGCAAGGTAAGAAAAAAGTTCTCTTTGAATACACAAAAGGGCTCATAATTCAGTTATCTGAAAGTACTGACTTGGGCGTCGGAGGCTCCTCCCCGGGAATACACACCGGGGACCTCCTAACCCGCGTTTTCTGGAGTATTTCAGGTACTCTCCACTGGGGAATCTCCTCCCAAAGTGTTCTCCTCCATCAGAAGTCTGCCCTACCCGTACAATGACACACGATGAAGCCGCCGCAGGCCATCAAACAAAATCTTGAAAAATATGTTATTAACAACTTTAGTTCAAAATTTGGTCATAGTTTCTGTTTTAATCCAATTTACCCTAGAGTCTTCAATTAAGGCCAAAATTCTCAAAAATTTTCAATCAAGCCTAAGAAAATTTAGATTTGTCAATTAAGCCTAGAATTTTGCAAGATTTTCAATTAGAGCCTAAACCTTAATGAGCTGGCCCATTAAAACCCAAATTTCACAATTTTAACCTAACTTACCCAAATATCAAAATTAAGACTAAAATTAAGCATAATTTTAATCAAAATCAAGCATAATTTTAATCAAAATCACTTAAAAGACTCAAACTTTACAATATAAAATAAAAACAATCTATTTAAGACCTAAATAAAATTTAGAGAAACACAAAGACATGACATGATAATTTTGATATATGAAAAGACTAAAATGATCCTAGACCAATATTTACCTATCTAGCATACGATGCCTAAATAAGGGCTAAAATGAGTGTTAACACCCCTTGAGCTAGTGGTAGTATCTAAGGCCATAAAGAAAATAGTTGCCTACCTCTTGGAGCTTGTAAAGTATGATAAGAAGTGGTGGTTGTTCCCCTTCCCCAGGCATTACCTCGGTGTGACCCCCTTTCATGCCTAAGGAGTTAGTCGTCCTTTCTTAGGAAAGGCCAATCCTGATTTCTAGATTCCCTAGATGTAAAGGAAACTCATAGATTCCCTTATAGTTGGGTGCTTCCTTGAGGTGACTTCAACTACCTTCCTTTTTTATGAGTTATTCTGTTGTATTGACCCTCTTCCTTGATGATTGTGGTCCTAGGCCAAGAGAATATGGACATACTGATAGTAAGGCAAATGATGTTGAGGGCGCTCTAAGGGGCCAAGTGGTCCTTATAGTAAAGTAAAGGTTGGACTTGGAGAGCTCTGTCAGCTTGAAAGATGATGACAATGACACTTTATCAAATCTAGTATGTTGGGGCCATCATTCCAATAGTGAATCCCTTTCATTCCTGCCCTATTCCTAAGTTGCCAATAGAGGTATTTTCAAGTAAACATCTTTTACTTGATTTGACTATTTTTTAATTTCTTGATGTACATGAACTGCTTATAAATTATTGGATGTGATGATCTTATGGTTGTCTTTTGAGTGAAGTAGCCATTTCTCCCCTCTTCCTGGTGGTCGCATTTAGTAACAAAAGGTGTTCCTACCCTTATTACTGTTGGCATGCACTGGGGGAGCCCTTTTAAGGCTTCAAATTCATGATTTGGGAAAATGTTTTGGGGTGCTTGAGAACTTACGCTAGATCCCCACTGATGCAAACACTATAGGAGCACCTAAGAACTTGTAAGGATCTCAAGTTGGCCTGTGACTTGGAAAAGAGCTAAGGAGGTTGGAGTGGTACTTCAAGGCTTAATTGACAAACATTTCAAGGTGCAACAAGCCCAAAAAAACCGTTGGAGATACATTTGAGCAAGATTGGAGCAAGAACATGCTATGGTGTATAATTTTGGAGTCTCAAGGTCTATGTGCACCCTAGACCACATGTAGACCTAAGGTGCAATGCACCCAAGCACACCATAGAACCTATACATGACCATGGACCTTTGGGGCTCACAAGGATGGTTGGACCCTTACCCAAGATCCTGAAGCACTCGAGAGCCCAATAGTCACCTGAGGGCACCCAAATGAGCGAAAATGTGTCAACCCCTAGCTTGCTTGGTCCATTTCCTATATGGGCTTGCATCAAGTGGTATCAGAGCCACATGTTTTAACAAAGGGCATATCCAAATCTCTTCTTGTTTCCTTTGTTGATTTCATTTAGTTTTTTTCTTGTTTACCTTTTGGTTTCAATCTATTCTCATCCATTCTAATTCGTTCCTTGTGTGTTTCAGGTATTTTGTGTTGACTAGCTTTACTTTTGTTTCGAGTACCATCCAAACCACATCTTTTGGTGTCTTTGCACTTGGTAACTTGTGTCCTTGTTTCCTTCATTCTTTCTTCTTGATTCCCCTTATTATTTTTACTCATTCTTGTTTTTCTTTTCATATCTAATTTATTTTAAAATATTCCTACTTGCTCTAGGTTCATTTGTGTGAAAAAATGATCCCTTTGTCTCGGTTTCAACCAAGTGTCTCCAAAGCATCCTAACTTGTGTCGAAGGCATCCTTTATGTCTCTGTTTCTTTCGGCCAACATAATTCCAATTTATTTGTTCATTTTGCATCCAAAAATCCAAAAAATAATAAAAACAAGGGTTATAACTAGATTGTGTCTTTTTTTGTAAGAAATCATTCAAATTGATCAAATAACAATATTTTATAATATTTATTGTAAGTATTGATTCTTTGTCTTTCTTTTGTAGCAAGAAAACATTTTTTGGAGCTTTTATTCACTTAGATCTAGCAAGGAAAGTCAAAGAAGAGCTCTTTCAAAGCAAAGAAATTTCAAAACTGAATTGGTTTTCAAGTATTTGGTGTGTTCACAGTTTACAACAAACCTTTTCTACTACACTAATAAACAGTGTGGATGCATCAAATCTTTTTATACTTAAACAAATATGAGAACTCACAAGCAATTGCACCAATCATCAAAGTATAGCAGTGGCAAGTACCAAGATCATTTTCCCTTAGGAATGGAGGTTTTCTACTGTACTCAATATCTCCCTATTATCTAACCATCAATTAAAAGGATTTGTTTAACTAACTAATATGAATCAACTAAACTAAACTAATGTAGTAAAATAACCTACTAACTATTGGCAAGCAATAGAAATAATCAAAACAATCAACAATTAGAAACCCCATACTTAGAATCAAATCCCCCTAAAACTTCCCTTGTGTTGCTTTTACTCTGGTTTAATAAGACTGTGATTAAATTGGACCATGAAGTACTACCTAATGTAGATTAGCTCCATATTATTCCTGTTACACTAACCCTATTTTTAAGTGACCAATAAGGTGTCTAGGCCTACCATGCTTCCTAAGAATGCATTACAAGTCATATGACCCGTTATTAGGTTTTACCCTAGTTTGAAGGTATTATATCGCACCTATTACTTCCGGTTACAATAATATCTCTTTTATTCAACGTGATCCACAACAAACATACCAGATACTAGCTGATGCATGTTCATTATCCCACATTGAATTAATAGGCTAGTTACTATTAATCAATGTAACAATGCATATTGGATAATCGCAAGAAAAACACATAATCATATTAAACTAGAAATAATCACAATAAAAAAATCATCATAGGGTTCATCTACTCTAAGCATGAGTAGGAAAAGTTTACCTCATAGTGCCGTAAAATAAAAACCAAAGAATCAAAAGAAAACTAAGAAAACATTGATCCGTGACTGAATTTCTTCATCTCCAAGAAATCTTCGAATAGGTGCTCATAAAACGGTGTTGATCATTAAAATTGCCTCTAGCAGCCTTCTTCTATGAAAAAATCTCTTTTTTCTATCAATCTCTGCCTCTCCTCTTCTTTTTTGAATTAATCCAAGAAACAAAATTTAGGCAAACATGAGTTGGTACATGGCCATGTTACCCCTCTAGAACTTAAAACTCACTTACTGGAACATGGCTTGGAACATGGGTGTGTATAAGATGTTTTAGCTCTATAACTTCACCAAAACTTGCAATTCAGCTCCAAACATCACTAAAATCCTTCGTAACTCAAATAAAGTTGAAATATGACGTGAAAACAAAATATGAACAAATTAAGCACCATATTCTATAAAAAACACACCAAAAGACAAGTAAATACAATGAAAAAACCTATAAAACATAACTAAATATGAGTGTATCATATTCTTCCCCCACACTTTAACTTTTGCTTGCCTTCAAGCAAAACTCAAGAAGAAAAATCTTAAAATTTCTTTAAAACCTTGAAAATAATTGAAAAGTAGAATCATTTCCTTGAGCTAAAAGATATAGAGAGAATTGAGACTAATTATTTTGAGAAATTAACAAGACTATCGGGCATGCAACTCCTTTTATCTAGCACTTTTAAAATAAAATAATTTTTATGGTAACAATTCATTCTCATGCTAGAAACTTATATCTCTCGAAACTGAAAGGAATAACATTAAATTTTCATGTAAAGTAAAAAAAAGACAAACTACACTCAGTCAGAGCTCACTATGCACAACCATTCAAACCACAAACCATGGATTAAATAATTAATTGAATTTTCAATATCTTTTTTTTCTTTTCTTTTCCGCTCAAATAATTATTAACATGGATCAAAAACTTTTGTAGCAAGTGTTCACTACAAGAGCTTTGTCTATACCCAAGCTAATTCTTAACACAATACAAGATGAACTTTTGATCATATTTATGCTCTTAGCATCTTTTCAAGCTATGATTGACTCTTGCCTTAGGAGAAGACCCCAACCTACTTTAACACTAAAAACAATGGAATAATATGCTTATACATTACTTTACTTTACTTTACTTTATTAACAATCAACCATAAATCCATTAACCAAACTTTTCACAAACCAACATAGAAACTCAAAACTTAGTATGCTTTGAACAATGTACTAGACACAAAAGCTTGATGCAAAAATAGCTTCTTGAGACCATCTTTTACTAACTTGTTAATGAATTGGAAAACATTTTAAAATCAGATTAAAGCACAAAAGTGAAAGTTAGGATTTACTTACTTGGTCTTCAAGTTTAGTGTAGGGTTTTGGGAGCCAAATAAACACAGCAGAAACTAACCGAAACCCTCCAAGATCTAAGTGAAACGGAGTAAATCATGTGTTCAAAATTTTTATATCAAGTCCGCTAGGATTTATCACCTAATTGTTGAGTCGAATCACAAACTTCAACAATCAACGTGTTCAGGCTCTTTATGGTATCGACACGAACTACTTAGATCACCATGCCTCTACCACGTTTCGGCAGTTGCATTTTTCTTGCGCCTGCAGTGCTAGGTTACGTCTTCCAAGGAAAGGCAAGAGGAGAGTATGGCTGGAACTTTTTAGAACCCTTCTGATTTTGTCCTTTGGGAGGCTAGGGCTGGGGCTTCAAAAATTTTCATTATATGATGTATATTTAGTGAAGCTTAACTCATAAACCTAATGAATTTCAAAACCCTAATCCAATTAGGTTTAATTTTAGGCTTCATAATGGTTCAACCTTTGCGCCAATTATTAATCCAAAATTATCATGAAAGCAAAGCCAAACAATTTGGCCCATGCACTGAAATAATTCAATTAGTTCTAAGTGTGTGACCCAATAGGCTCTTATCACATTAACAATGATCATAAATCAAATTTATGATCATAAACAATGACCGGTGTCTAGCAACACATCATTGCTACCCAAGTGACAAGTTAGTCAGTGATTCAACTAAACCTCTACGATTATTTTTCGTACATGTCTTTGTCCCTTTTTCCAATATATTAAGACCGAGCATGAGATATGGAATGTGTCACCATCGTATAGCCCAATATAAGGTTTCTTGGTTACTGAGTAAACTGACTAAAACTGATGACATTGATATCCTATACCAATTCATTTGAGCATGGCCATACATTTCCTCAATCTCACTCAATCAAGGGGCTGAAGATATCACTCATGTTAGATAGGAAGGACAAATCCCATCTTGATCATACCAAACCCTCCATATGAAATGTGACATACTCAATGACCACCTTCATGTTCTCTCAGTTACGAGCAATAAAGGGAAGTATCAAAGTATGTGACTCACATGTGGGGAACCTTGATGACCTTTGATCAAAGAACTACATATACCATGATCACTACGAGAATCACTTATGTCACTTATGACACTTATATAATGATCCATGTAGCGTTCACATGGTAGGTCGGCTCAATTCACAAGTTCTCCAACTTGTACCCACATGTAGGCTTCATATCTCATATTAGTCTTTACACATGCTAGTCTTTATGTATTATTGCAACCCACTCCATAAAATAATACCAGACCAAGGACGTTTGAGAATATTATTATTCTAAGGTTATAAAATAGCTCCAGAAAGAATGTTGAATCAGGCTTTCAATTAAAAATTTGAAGGCTTCCAAAGAAAATAGAAAAAGATGATCAACCATATAATATAGCAAAAGAAACATAAGTAGATATAATAAAACTAATATAAAATATAGGAAACAAAATTCGGAGCAACTGACGCTCCAAACTAAACATAACTAATAGAAACATAAATGAAAATGGAAAATAAAAATAGCAATAATATCCATAATAATAGCCATAAAATGTAAATAAATGTCCTGGATCGTAAAGGATCAAGTATGTTCGGGAGGTAGAAAGTCGGTAGAGGTGCTCGTAGCTATCATTATTGGTGTAGGCTCAATGGGATCCTCAGTAACCCTAGCCTCAGTACTCAGCTCCTCAACCATATGCTTGGTCCTTGCGTCTCCATCCTTTTTAGTAGTAATAGAAGTAACAGTGGTATCCATGAGGGCAGTCCTGACAATTCTCCCATTAACTCTCTCCCTAACTCTCTCTTTCGCAACAATAGAATTTGGCTCAGCCCTTTTAATTGACAATACAATAGCCATGGTCTCATCTCCCTCCTTAATGGCTTGCTCATCGGCACCATCCTACACCTCCAAACTCTGAGGAAGGACAAAGTGGTCAATGAAATCATCATCATCATCATCATGAGTTGAACCCTGCTGGGCATGTCCTGATGTGTTTGCATCATCGCCTCTTGGGAAATATAGATAAATCCTCTCCTTCAGGCTTAAAGTCATGGCCTGAACAATAGAAAGGTGAGAGCTTGTATCCGCCATATAATTTGACATGAGCTGGAGGTGATCTAGGACAAGCTGCTGCCTCTGAAAAATGTTTGACAGTGTGATCAGTCTGGCATTAGTGGATGTAGAGGCAGCCTGTGTCCTAGTAGTAGTAATCTCCTTAGCTCAAACCTCTGCCTATATCCTCAAACTAAAGCGTGTAGAGCCGTTCAGGAGCTTAGTCTTCTGTAGCATCCCCATAGCCTTGAATGAGTTCATGTTGGCCACTCCAGGCTTTGCTGCCTTGGTATTCAGCTTCTCAAGTAGGAAAACATCAAGGTTCCGGACTAACCTCACCATAAATGGTCTTACACAAATGGCTCCAGTCCTCGTGTGGCAAGTAAAGTCTCGCGCCTACCAAGTAAATGAAATGCCCAAGTAACAATGTACTTGGTGAATGATATAGAATATGTGGAATAGATCTATGTTGGTCATTATGCCTATGCTCACCTTCTTATTACAAATAGAATGGACTATCAGATAGTGCACATAACACAGGGCTAATGACTTTAATTTGGAGGCCTTGAATGTTGTGAGCTAGTAGATGCCTCCATCCTTAGTGACCTTTGTTCAAAACTCCTGTAGAGTGGTGGTGTTAAACTCACAGATTGAGCCTCTATGCTCGTCCGAGTCAATAAACTCCTAGGTGTAGAAACCAAGGCACCACCCAAGGTCATCCAACTCAACTCAAGGTTTTGTTCTCCAAGGTGAAACTTTACTGCATTGGGCTGGCTCTAACTAATATTGGTCATGTTGAACTCAAATGTGCTAAAAAACTAGAGGGTAAGCTTGCCATATGTAGGCTCCTAAAAGTCAAATACCGATAGCCATCGATTGAAATCTATGAGTGCTCAGAACTCATCAACTAAACCCAGTTGAGCTAGAGTGTCCCAGTCAATCACCTTGTTAGCTTTCAACTTTTTCACCATCAAAAAATCATATCTATCTCCCCGAGCATCTTCCTTGAATTTGATAAGCGGGTTTGACTTTTTTGGCTTCTTTGCTGGCATTTTGGTGTAGATCAAAAGCTTCTCCTAGCACTTCTTCATCCTAAAAAATGAAAAAGATTTTTCTCGGTGCAAAAAATAATCCCAAATACAATATTTTCAATAATAATTTTAAGAATAAGAGCCTTACACAGAAATCAATAGAATTCCCTTATATGAAACAAGCCCAATTTAACTTTAGGCATTAAGGTGATTAGGCTTAATATCCTAAGCTAAATGCATAATAATCACAAAAATTTAGAACAATGTAGTTCACGATTAGGCTTTTTCTTGGTGCACAATATACCTACATTCTACCACATTAAAAGATTGCCAATTCTTAGAATTCATGAAATTTTAAGGCCAATTAAATAATCAAGGCATTCTTCATAGTTTATAGATCATATAATCATCCATTGAAGTCATAAAACTCCACAAATCATCATACAAAATAATAAATTCTTCAAACATGCAGTTTTAACTTTTCTCTTTCCAAACACAACAATAAAAAATCCAATACTTACAAAATGCGATATCAACTCGAAACTAATATGAGAAGGCATGCAATATCAACCAACTAACTCATATGGAATCTACCCATAGCAAGAAATAAAGCTAATATTCCATAAACTTCAGATAAAGTTAGAGAGAGAAAGTTACCTTAAGAGAGAGAATATCAAATATGCAGGGATGAAAATTAAGAATCTGGCCAAGAAAGGGGCACCTTCAACAATAGAAAATTGAGTTTATATAAATGTGAAACATGGCTATAAGATTGGTGTGTAAATGCCCGTGTTATTCAGAACATTCTTAAGATGCCATTAAACACTAGCGTGCCATGTGTTGTGTATACCTTTTGAACCCTACTTTTTTTAAAACTCAGAGATGAAACACGGGGGTTAACATGATCATATGAATTATCGTGTACACTCACGACTTTACACACGATCATGGAATTGATTGTGTATATGCTCTGGAATGAATTTTTTTTAAAATATACAGATAAAACACATTTTTCAACATGTGGGTGTATATGCCTATGTACCATAAACACATTTTCAAACATGGGCGTGCATGTGTATGTGTTTAAGCTCTGGAATTTTAATGGTCAGAAAAAAATCAGGTAAGAACATAGTCGTGTATGAGACCATGCTATGAAACGTGCCTTTATACACAGTTTTGACACTAAATCATGTTTGGCTACTATAGCTCAAATAAAAATCCTTCATGAAAAATCAATTTTCCTAAATCAACATGGCTGTGTTTGAAACTATGTTGATTAACATGGTCTCGAACATGGGCGCGTTCAAAGGTGTGTTTGGCTCCTAAAACTTTAAAAAATTTGCAAACTTACCTAGAATTGGACTTAACCTTTTTCTCTACTCAGAACATAATTTCTTCCTAAAATACGCTGCAACACAGATTAGGAGATCATAAGACAGACAAAAACTAATTAACTACCATAAAAGAAAAGCAAATAAAATGAAAATGAAATTAAATGAAAAGTTTAATGCTTGGGTTGCCTCCCGTGTAACACTTGGTTTAATATCATCGGCCCAACATTCTCCTTGATTACCCAATATGGTTCTTCCTTCTCCAGCATCTTCATTTTCGCATGGCCATCTGCCTTGTGAAAAAAAGTTGGATTAAAAATTCCTCTAGGATTTGGCTCAGTATTCACCGGTAAAGCTTCTTATGGCCATTCGGAAAGCATCCTAGTAAGTTAATCCAATCGGGTCTCAAAATTCTGCATGCTAGCTCTTATGTTTTGCAGCTCCGATTTTGTTGGATCAATCTTAGCATCTTAATATCAGATTATTACATGAACTTGGAAATTAATTCCTCCATAGTCTTCTTCTTTTCTTATTGTGGTTGAGGTTGAAAACTAGGTGGTTGTTGCCTCTGATTACTCTAAGAAAAATTAGGTTGATTCCTCCACCCTAGATTATATGTATTATTATATAGATTGTTCTATGGCATCGGTGATTTCCAAAAAAGTCTACTTGCTCGGTTTTGCTCAACCAATTAGACATCTGACACTCATTACTCGAATGACCTTCTCTACAAACTTTGCATTGTAACATCACTTGCTTCTGATTGGCTGAAAAATTTTTGAATTCCCTCATCAAAGCTTTAACTTGACTTGCCAAAACTACGTAGGCATCAGAATTTTGAATTGTAGCTACTATATTTGGCTTCATCTTAGTTGATGATTGCCATTGATAATTGTTCATTGATATCTTCTCAATCAACTTTTGGGCTACTTCAAGTGTCTTGCTATTCAAAGTACCACCAGGTGCTGTGTCAATAATCTGTTTGAAAGCATAACTCAAACCATTATAGAATGTTTGTACTTGCTTCCATGTAGGTAATCCATGATGCGAGTACCTTCTTAATAAGTCATTGAACCTTTCCCAAGCTTTATATAATGTCTTTGAATCCATCTGACTAAATACAAAAATATTATTATGGAACTTCGTAGTCTAGGCTGGAGGAAAATACTTCAATAAGAACTTTTCAACAAGAGCGTTCAATGTGGCAATAAAACATTTTGGAAGTAAAGTCAACCATTGCTTAGCTTTTCCTCTAAATGAGAATAGGAATAGCCTCATTCGAATGCAATACTCACTAGGTTTGTTAATTCTGAATGTATCACATATCTCTAAGAAACTAGCAATATGAGCATTAGGATCCTCATCTGCCAAGCCATCAAATTGAACACAATTATGCACCATCTAAATAATATTTGGCTTGATCTAAAACTTGTTGGCATTGGTAGAAGGTCTAACAATACTCAATTCCATCCATTTAAGGCAAGGTTTAGCATATTCTGATGTAATCCTCGCTTGATGATGGTTTTCCATGATTAATCTTTCCTGATTCTCTCCTTATCGCTCCAACTCAAAATGTGATTGTTGTGACTCGGTACCCCTCAAAGATAAGAGTTTTCTCAAGATTCTTTCAATTTTCAAATCTGATTTGACAACGTCATCAGGATGGCTACGAGTCAAACATCAAAATTCCTACAACTAAGAAGAAATCAATAAACTAAAAATAACTAAAAATTTAAAGAAAAAATTTTACGATAAAATAAACAGCTAGATTAATAGAGATTAATTTTTTAAGTAGGAAACTCAACAAATGCTCCATTGCCAAAAACTTGGTGTCTTCACAATTCATAACAAACTTTTTCCACTTCATTAATAAATAGTTTGGATGTGTAAAATCTTTCTATACTCAAATAGATATGTGAACTCATAGGCGAGTGTATCTATCATTAAAGTATAGTACTAGAAAGTAGGGGTGTAAACGGGTAAGGCTTTTATCGAGCTACCCAAGCTCGAGCTCGACTCGAGCCTTATCGAGCTCGACCCCGAGCTTGAGCCTATTTTCAAGCTAGGTACATAAACAAGATGAGCCTGGGCCTAGTTATACTTAGCCCTAATTCTTATAGGGCCTAATTGAGCCTTTACATATTATCAATCTAGGCCCAATTCCTTAAGTCCATGAAAAATATAAAGACCCTATCCCTACCTAGGCCCAGCCCAAAAAGAAACCCTAGGTCCTACATGTCTGATTTCCCCCACCACCTACCTCACGCCGCCTTGCCATGGCCGACCTCACCTCAACTTACCATTCTCGACCTACCCTTAATGGCTCTACCTCAGCACCAAACTTTGTTGCAACCTCAACCCAGCTCGCTGGCCAACCACACCTTAACCTCAGCAGCTTAGCCCACCACACCATGGTCGACCTCGCCTCAACCTCGTCTAGCCTAGCTTGGACTTTATCCCGATCTAGTTTCTGATATAGTCATATAGGCACCTTGGTAAGAGAAGCAAAATGGGTGGATTAGTGATAGAAATAAGACTGAATGAAGCAATCTCTCATAAGTTAGATCTTTTGATCATAATTGCTATGTCTGAGATTGATGTGATAGCTGACAGAGGACGATGGTGGCTGACAGAGGAAGATGGTGGCTCTTTTATTAAGTTTACAAACTCAGGGTTTAACAGCAAAAGATTATAAAGTTTGGGATAAACTTTTGTAATTTTTTCCTTATTTGATTGTCTATGAGTCATAATTTTGGTACAAAAGATTCATATGTGCCATTCGAGCCTGGTGAGTCTTCAGGTTGAGTTTGAGCTTGCCTCAAGTCGAGCACGAGCTTGAAAACTTGGGCTCGAGCTGACAGGGCCTCTCACGGGCTTGCCTTGGAAGCATATGGAAACTTGTCCCATACTAGTCGCAATTGGCTAATTAATTATGTGTGCACTAGTTAAAACCTTTATGCTTCTAGTTGTTTAATCCTACTATGCAAATATGCATGAGTAATGCTTTGACTTAAATTAAGAGTTACAAAATATAAACATAAATCATAAAACATTGCCCGGGCCTTTCACTAAGATCCAAGTTCAAAGCAGTCAAGGCATACAAAATACCCGTGGAATTAGCTACACACAATCAATCATGTGCAAGCATCCAAACGAGAGTAGACTATGCTCGCACCCAATAGTGACTCTAGAGTAGATTACTCAAACATGAACATTGGAGGCAAACTAGTGTATGAAGACTATATACTGAATTATACTACTGAGACCTATAACTAAGCTTCCACCTGTTAGTATTGTGCCCAAAAAGCCAATCATGAGATGATTGT
>KK901695.1:43001-59177 GCA_000696445.1 Aquilaria agallochum
TAAATGCGTGGTGATCCCGAGAGGCTCGTGTGGATACCATAGAGAGCCTGAACACGTCAACTGTTCAGGTTTTGTGATTCGACTCTACAGTTGAGTGAGAGATCTCAATCGAAAATTAGGTATGAAAATTTTCGAACACCCGGTTTACCCCGTTTCACTTGGATCCTGGAGGGTTTCGGTTAAATTCTGCTGCGCTGTTTGGCTCCCGAAACCCAACACTAAGACCAATAAAACTTCTAAGGCCAAGTTGTTACCACTTTGAGTGCTTAAGTACAATGACCATTTTTAATGTGTAAATTCCCAGGAGCTATGCATATTTTGTAGGCCATCAGAAAAATGGTCACTATATTACCCAAGTGGCCCTCTTGGTCTTTATACAAATATATGTATATTGCTCCAACCATCACACACATATTCACATATAATTTCATTTGGAAGTAATGATGATGAAAATCATTTCTTTATTCCTGCTCAGTGTGGGATTTTAGTAAAATCCCCAAGTGCATGTACAATCATATGGACACTTGGTACCATTGGTGCCCATTTCACGTGTCCAAACTTTCACACCATGTCCAACTCAAATTCTACCTATGTTCCCCTAAGCCTTGAATGTCTTAAACCTTTTAATACAGTTAAAAATTCATAAGGAAATAAATTTAAAGCATTAAATCGATACAAGTTTGCAATTATGGATTTTCTACTCAACCAGGTGAAATTGACCATATCAACAGTACATAGCAAAATCAGCCAACTTTGATAGGTTATAACTCTAGCTACAGAGCACTAAATCTAGTGATTCAAGCCAAATTCTTCATCTTGAAGTGTTTTAGATGTGGTCAAAATTTCATAGCTAAACTCATTATGTATAGTATGTTATGGCTCTTGGAGTACAGGGTACCAAATCTAAACAACTAATGACCATAATGCCCATTGAAAATTTCATAAAATTCATACACTTGATTTCCAGGTGAAAAACCAACATGGCCAGGTTATTACATGTCTTAGAAACTTGGGAAAGTCATTACCCTAAATTTAGAGGCATTTTATAAGTGTTAAACATAATTTTCTTTGGAACAGCTTATGAGTTGCAAAATGGACAGAATTGAACATTAAACCTCAAACATCACTTTATTGCTTCATATATCATCCATACACCATCCATAGTGTATTTACATGCATAGATGCATCATAAATATGTCCTAGATTAGTTGGGTATGTACACTAGCTTTTTGGAGAGCCTTACAATTACAATGCACTCCAGAAACTTCAAAAGGTAGTTTTGCAAAAGGCAGAAAGTACCAACACTAAAATTAGAAACCATTCTCTAAAAATCATGAAACACTCCAGTTTAATACTAGACATATTGAAGTTCTTGTACCTAAAATTTCGAAGGAAATCTCAAAGTAGAACCATTAGCTTGAATATTCTCTTTCAGGTGTTCCTGAAAATGGACAGAAAGGCGAGTAAGCTCCTTGTCAAGCATTTACTCAGGACTTTCAATACAAAGTCTTCCATAGAAACGTACCACATGAAATTCAAAGACATAAAAATTTACAAAAACAACACACACACACAAATATGGCAACCATATGCACCAACAACCATAGGGTACACATGTAATGTTGGCAACAATAACACACTAGGGTTAGTGCATAATCATTCAATAAAACAAGAATATATCACTTTAGTAACGTGATGGCAGCCCTCCTCAAGATTTTTCTTCATCTTAACAGTCTTTTAGGTCTTAGTTAGTACTAACTTGGGCTCTAGAAACCCTTCTTTCTTGCTGCCATCTCTAGCATGGTAACACTAAGGCCGAAACCTTGCCGTGCTTATTTCTCTTTAACCCATACTTGGTTCCTTGAGCTTTTTACTCTCTTCCATGCATGGTCTTAGCTTCATAGATGTTTGGAAATATAGTAAACAATCCAGGAAACTTTAGAAAACCCTTACCTTTGCTATGAAATCTGAAAACCCAAATAGAACCAAAATTAGGTTTTCTTGCACTCTTTGATGTCTTCTTTGCTTTCTCTTGCCTCCTCTTGTCTTCTTAAGGCATGGTGACTATGGATGATGATTGAAGAGCTCAAGGAAGAGGTCTTAGCTTCTAGAGGTCAAAATTTAAGGCAAATGGAAATGAAATAAACATATTTCTTCATTTATACATCATTTTGACCAAGGTGTCATATATGCAAATTTTTGAAAATTTGGCCAATAGTTGCATAGGTTATTTCTAGCCATTTTGGCCAGGAAAATGATATATTTTTTCCTCTTTTAACCTCATTAAAAAATCATATTGACTTTAGGTAAAAATGTGGACACTTAAGCACCTTAGTTGGCGTTATGCCATAATTGGTAAACTTTGCCTCTTTGAGCACTTTGGTCCCCAACAATGTCATTAATTCCTTCCATGTCCTTTCTTGATAGTACCATCCATGTCCTTTCCATAGTCATCTTTGGAAATTTGTGCAATTGAGTACCCAACCTTTGTAACCTTACAACTTAGTTTATAGGTTATTTGAAAATTAGGTGATGTGCCAGCACTTTCATAAGGAACAAGCTATCATTGTTTTTGCCACTTAAGGGGTGTGTATATTGAATACTTTACACTTCACAAATCATACACTATGGTGAAAATTAAAGCATATAAGTTTAGGTGCTCATATTGAAATTTTCCCATTTAGTGAAGGTGTAACCCAAGCATTAGCCTGACGAGGGCTACCATAGTGATTAAATAATGTTTATTTGATTATTTATGAACTAACCCTAATGTGTTTATTGCTGCCAGTATTACATTTGTTTGCTGCTGTGTTGTTTCTGCATTTGGATGGCTGTGTTTGTGTATTTGTACAGTAATTTTTTGTTTTAGTGTCTTTGGATTTTAGGTATATGACTGGAGTTTGAAGATTTTATTGATTAGCCCTTACTAAGTTTCATTCAAGAAACTTATTGCCCTTTTTTGTCCATTTTAGGAGCACTTGAAGAGCGCATTCAAACTAATAGCTATCGTTTGAATTTCTCTATGAAATTTTAGGTGTATTAACTACCATATGTGTGGTTTCAAAATTTTCATGATTTTTGGAGCACATTTGCTATTTTTAGTAATGGTACTTTCTGCCTTACGCAGCAACTGGTCCCTTCAAGTTTCTGGAGTGTTTAGTGCTCTTGAAGTTCCCCAAGGTAGAGCATCAGAAGCCAATAGGAACACTACAAACTCTACCCATTCCAATAAGGGAGAGTGGTAACATCACTATGGACTTCTTAACTGGGCTGCCTTTGACCAGATTAAGGTATGACACAATCTGGGTCATTGTGGATAGGCTAACTAAGTGTGCCCATTTCTTACCAATGAAGATCATAGACTCACTTGAAAAGTTTACACAAATGTACATCAAGGAGATAGTAAGGTTGCATGGAGTGCTAGACATCATTGTGTTAGACAGAGATCCAAGGTTTACAGCTACATATTGGAGTGCATTTCACAAACCACTAAGAACCAAAATCACTTGGTACTAAAGTGGGGTAACATCACTATCGACTTCTTAACTGGGCTGCCTATGACCAGATTAAGGTATGACACAATCTGGGTCATTGTGGATAGGCTAACAAAGTGTGCCCATTTCTTACCAATGAAGGCCACAGATACACTGGAAAAGTTCTCACAAATGTACAACAAGGATATAGTAAGGTTGCATGGAGTGCTAGACTCCATTGTGTCAAACAGAGATCCAAGGTTTACAACTTGATTTTGGAGTGAATTTCACAAAGCACTAAGAACCAAAATCCACCTGAGCTATTACCCACTTTGGGATAGTCCAATTATGGTGACAAAATTGTGCATTTAGACTCCCAGGATTGGTAATGTTCGGTAGGCCATCAGAACACTACCCTTAGTGTGCATACCCAAGTGGCCCTCTTGGGCACTATGTAAACAAATGCATATTGGTCCAACCATCATACACATATTCACATTTCATTCACACCATGGTATCAAAGAAGGAAAACACTATCACAAGTCTTAATCTTGGCTACCACACATTAGGCAATCTTGTTAAGTTTTAGTCACCAGCCACTGCACCTGTAACTTCCACTAAGAACCTGTATCATTCTAGCCATGTACCCCCCTATTTTTTTTGATCCATTATCAAGTATAGACTTGTAGGAAACCAATAAATTTTTTTTTATATCAATATGTCACCTATGGACCAAGTTATGGATTTTTTAAGTTGGTTACAAAATTCTGACCAAATGAACAGTAACTTAGCCAAACTTGCAACATCATATCTTTGGCTACAGTGCTCAAAATTCAGAAATTAAAAAACCCAGTTCAAATTCTAGATGTTCTCTAGGTGTGGTCAAAATTTCATACAAATATTCCCTCTACACAGGGAGATATAGAACTTTAAGTGCAGAGTCAAAATTCTTGTCACTTTATGACCATTTTGCCTATACAAAATTTCATATGTGTGCAAGCACTTCATTCACAAAGGGAAAGACCTCCAAGGCTACCCCATATATGTCCATTACACATAGGAAATACATTCCCTTGCATTTAACAACCATAAGTGGCTAAAACAGAATTTACAAGTAAGCAGGCCATCATTTACACTCAGGCAGCTTTGCACCACATCGCTTACATAGCTAAAACATTACTCAAATGTTCACATACTTGTCTCATTTTACATACACTATATGTTCATGCATACATGCACTACAAAATGGCCTTAACTCAGCTAAAAATGCACCCTAGATTACAGGAGTGCCTGCGATACAAAGGACTCCAGAACAGGATGCTAGACAGCTGCTGCACAACACAATAAGTGGCATCACTAAAAATACCAAATGTGCTCCTAAAATCACCAAACTGTCCAGATCATAACTAGACATATGGAAGTTTATGCACCAAAAATTTTAGATCAAAAATCAAGCCAAAAATGTTATTTTGAATGTGATCTTTCTACTGGACTTGAAATGACAGAATTGAGGGGAATAGGTTTCATTGAGAAACTTAGTAAGGGTAGCACTTGGATTCAATAGGCAACTTAACCATATTTAAAACCTGCATCCAAAGACACTAAAATACAAAGAGCACAATTCATATATATGAGATATATATGCAGTAGCCTTTGACAACCAACAAACACATGAAATGCGGGAGCAACAATAACCATAGGTTAGTCCATAAAAATCATAATAAACATAACCAAATCACTATGGCAGCCCTCCTCAACCTAATGCTTGCTCTTAGGATGATTTTAACACTAGTTAGTAGTAACTTTGTGCCCTAGAAATCCTCATGTCACTGCCATCTTTGAGCACTACACACTAGGTCACAAAACATTCAATAAGTGCACTCCCCTCACTAAGCTTGGTTCATCAAGCTCATGGCTCTCTTCCAAGCTTAGCCCTAGCTCCATGGTTGCTTGAAAATATAGAAAACAACCCATGAGAGGAAGATATCCCTTACCAAAGTGGGTGGGCCAAAAATCAAGCTTGATCCTTGAAGTATCCAAGCAATAGCTCTAGTTTGCTTGCAATTGCTTCCTTTTGCCTTCAATTTCAATCAATTGCAAGTTTGAAGGTGTGGTGGCTATAGAGGAAGTATGGCTGTGTTATTGGGCTAGAGAATGCCGAAAAGGAGAGAGAGATAAATCAATTGGCCACTTAAATGGCCTTAAATGAGATTAAGGGCACAAAACATACTTAAACAAGCTTAACCTTGCTTTATGTCATTTTCCTTCTCACTAATTATGGTTTCTTAACACATTGGTACACATGTGCCCAAAATTTTTGACCCATTTACAACCCATAGCCGCCCCTCCCTAGTGGGAAAACTCCAAATTGCTTCATTTTACTTAAGTCAAAGACATACACATCCTAAGGCCTACATTAGAACTCTTAGGTCCTTTATGCCTTTTTGTATGTTCTTTGGCCTTAGTTGTCTTCCATGAGTAATTTGGTCCTCCAATAACACTTTTATACCATTCATATCCTTCTGATAACTCTCCAAAGTACTTTTGTCAAAGTTTTGCAATCGAGTACCCGAATTTCCAAAACCATACAAAAAAGTCCATAGGTTGCTTGACAAACAAGCAATCGTTAAGGCTTTTCTTGGGGGCCAAGTTACCAACTTGGAACACTTTTCAGGAGGTGTTCATTATACTTTTTACCACTGACAGTTCAATCACTGTGGAGAGAATTATATAATATAATAGCTTTTTCACCATTATGCCACACTTTTAATTCTCCCATTTTTGTGTGGTTGTAACATAACCACTACATACCACCCTCAGACAGATGGGCAGACTGAAAGGGTGATTTAGATACTTGAAGACATGCTTAGGAGATATATGTTAGATTTGAAAGGAGAATGGGACCAACATTTACCTTTTATGGAATTTTCTTACAACAATAGTTATCAAAGCACCACTGGTGTGGCACCTTATGAAGCCCTTTATGGGAGAAGGTGCATGACACCCCACTGTTGGGTGGAAGCCTCAAATAGGTTAGAGTTGGGTCTTGAGATCATTAAACAAACAACAAACAAAATGAAGAAGATACAATAAAGGTTAATGATAGCCAATGAAAGGGCCACTATTTATGTGAACAAAAGAAGATGAGGCTTGGAGTTTCAGGTTGGTGATAAGGTGTGGCTAAAAGTGGCACCAACCAAAGGCACTATTAGATTTGGGAAAAGAAGTAAGTTAGTTCCAAGGTACATTGGTCCTTATGAGATATTGGACAGAATTGGCAAGGTCGTTTATAGGTTAGCTCTACCGCCAAGTATACCAAGTGTTCATAATGTTTTCCATGTCAGATGCCTAAGAAGTGTCTACTAGATGCAAAGCATGCTAGAGTAGTAGAAGACCTACAGTTAGAGCCAAATCTAACACATCAAAAGAAACCTACAGCTATCTTAGCTAAGGATACCAAAAGGCTAAGGAACAAATTGATTCCCATGGTTAAAGTACAATGATCAAACCATTCTGAAAGGGAGGCAACATGGGAAACTGAGAAAGAAATTCTAGAAAGGTATCTAGATGAGGGGTAATTTTAGAAGGGTAATTTTGGAGGACCAAAATTTTTAAGGGGGGGAGAAATGTTACCATCTCAAAAAATGGAAAAATTACAGTATAAAGGCATAATGGTTAGAAACCATTTTATAGCATAATTTTCACCATAGTGAAAGAATTGTGAGGGGTAAAGTAAATAATCTACACCTCCTTAAAAGATTACAATGGTTACTTGGTACTAAAGGAAGCCCTAGAGGATTACTTGTTTTATAAGTAATCTATAGCTCTTATTGCAAGATTTCAAGGCTTGGGTATGCAATTGTAAAACTTTAAAAGATAGATTTTGGAAGGATTTGAATGGTATGGAAGAAATTTTTGTATGCTAAATTGCAAAAAGGAAACAAAGGCTATTATTCAAGAACCTAGGACAACTAGGTTTGTAATTGTTCACAAAAATAACTTAAGGATGGGATAATTTTTGAAAAGAGTCAAAGATGGCCATTTCTAGTATTACCCTAGCCTTTTGTTTCTAGGTTCTAAGGTCAAAAAAAGTGGGCTCAAGAATAGCCAAAAAGCCTTTGCTTAGGACATACATATAGTGACCTAATTGAAGGTTAAGGTTAAAATAATCCTTGGTCATTTTCAACCCTTACTAGCCATAGTTACTTCCTAAGATCCTTCATAAGCTTCCATAGCCACCATAGCTAAAGCTCCCAAGAAATCACAAAGGAAGGCAATCGAATGCAACAAGAAAGAGAACAACCTTAATTTTCAGTTTTATTGTGTACCTTTTGAAGATTTCAACCTTCACACGTAGGTTAGGGTTTCATATTCATGTTTCATGGTTGTTTAATGTCCTAATATGATGATCAAGCATCCATGAAGCTAATTCCATGCTTGGAAGAGAGAAAAAAGCTAAAGGAACCAATTATGGGTTAAGGGGGAGTGCATGAACAAAGTTCCAGCCTTACTCCTTTTCATGCACTAAGATGGCAGTGTTTACAGGGGTTTTTAGAGCTGAAGATAGTACTAACTAAGACCAATTAAGCTCCTAAGGCCAAGCATTAGCTTCAGAAAGGCTTCCATTGTGATTACATAATGTTTATTTGATTGTTTATGAACTAACCCTAATGTGTTTATTGCTGCCAGCATTACATTTGTTTGTTGCTATGTTGTTTGTGAATTTTGATGGCTATTTTTGTGTATTTGTACTTTATTTTTATGTTTTGGTGTCTTTTTATTTTAGGTATATGACTGGAGTGTAAAGATTTTATTGATAAGCCCTTACTAAGTTTCGATCAAGAAACTTACCCCCCTTTTTTGTCCATTTCAGGAGCACTAAAAGAGAGCATTCAAACTAATGGTTGTTGTTTGAATTTATCTATAAAATTTCAGGAATTTTAACTACCATATCTGTGGTTTTAAACTCAAAATTTTCATGATTTTTAAAGCCCATTATCTATTTTTAGTAATGGTTCTTTCTGCCTTACGCAGCAACTGGTCATTTCAAGTTTCTGGAGTGTTTAGTGCTCTTGAAGTTCTCCAAGAATTTTAGTGTATGTATTAACTAAGTTATTGTCACGTATGTGGTGCATAAATTCATGTAAATGAATTTAGTATGTTGTATGTGTAGTGCGAGAAGGATATATGGATTAAGGGACTGCAGTTTGAAGTGTGTAGACAATGCTGTCCATATGTTGTTTTATGAGCTGTTTTGATGGAATTTTTATGAATGATGGTTAAATGGGATGTAAATTAAAGGGAATGGCTCTCCCATTTGTATAATACATGTATGGACACTACCAAGTGGGTTTTGCACCTAAAAATGAAGTGTATGAATATTATGATATTTTTGTATGGGCATAATGGTCAATATTGTCCAAAATTTCGTACCTTGTACTACATAATCCATAACTTTCAGTACATGAAGAATTTGGCTATGAAATTTTGAGAAACCATAGAACACTTCAATGTGAATAACTTAGATTTTTAATCATAGGATTTGGTTCCCTATAGCTAGAGTTATGGTCCATCAAAATTTGATGATTTTGTTCAGCACTGTCATATGGCCATTTCTACCCAGTTAAGTGTAAAATTCATAATTGTCAACTTAGATGGATTTAATGCCTCAAACTTGTTTCCCTCTAAAGGTTTAAGTGTATTAAAGGGTTTAAAACCTTTAGAGCATAGGAGAACATTGGTAGAATTTGAGTTGGACATAGTGTGAAAGTTTGGACACATAAAATGGGAAACAATAGCATCATGTGTGCATATGATTGTACATGCACTTGGGGATTTTACTCAAATTCCATATTATCTAGGAATAAAGAATCTCACTATCTTCATTATCTCTAGATGAAATTGTATGTGAATATGTGTCTGATGGTTGGACTAATATACACATCTTTGCATAATAACCAAGAGGGTAACTTTGGTAAACATAGTGCGCATGTTATGCTTGGTCTACAGGACATGGATTGCCTCGCTTGGGCTCACTAAAATTGATCACTGTATTTAAATATTTAGAGTGGTAACATTAAAAGCTTGGTAAAGTTCCTTGTGGCAGGCATTGTTCATCATTTCCACTCACAAACCCAGTCTCCCCCTTGACCTCACAATTTCTTCTTGAATTCTTGCTCAAAATGAAAGTTTCTTGGTGATTTTTGAAGGCCCAAAAGGTATACAACCCTTGGGTAGCTCATTTCAACCTTGTTTGTGAGTTTGGAAGGTGATTTTCACATTTTTATTATTCGGGCTAGGTTTGTACGTGAGGTAACTTGAATTCTTTGATGATTTCTTGTTTGTTTGATGTTTTAAGGCATGGGTTTTGCTTGGTTGGTGTTAATTTGGTGCCATTTGTTTGGGTTTAAGTAGAAATTTATGGAACATTGTCCATGGTGAAGAGTTGCATAATTGTTGCTTGTGACTTGAAATTGAGGTAAGGGATTTAAGGTTTGATGTTCAGTTGATGCTATTTGAGTTTTGATGCTTGATGAAATCAAGTGGTTTTGTGAATGGCATTGATTGAGGGCAAATATGTTCATGGTGGACTAGGATTGAATTTGAGGTTTTTTTGATGTTTTGATGCATCATGGGACGTTTGTAATGGTTTTTTTATGGCCTATGCATGTTTTTTTACAGGTTTATGGTGAGTTTAGGTGTCCCTTTTTTGCCTTAAACTCATAAGAAACCTCCAAAAAGGCTTAGGAAGTTGTTTTTGAGGTTCAGGACACAGGGTCCTGGCCTAGGCGCCATCCGGAGCTAAAGTGCCTAGTATGCATTTTTTCTATCTGTAGAGCAGGGTGTTCTTAGCACCTAGTCCTCAGGTGCTCCTTGTGCCAAGGTGACAGAGGCACTTCTCTTGGTTGCTAGGCCCTAGAGGCCTTTTTCAGCAAATTTCAGGTTTTTAAAAAAGTATCCGGGGGAGGGCAAGGGTGGTCCTAAAGGTGCCTAAGGGTTGTAATGGTACAATGGCACTCTGAAACATCCAAAAACTCTCTCAAGATCTAGTAGTTTTCTTATAGTTTATGAATGGTAAGTGCACCTTATGAGAAAACTAGTTGATGGGCCATAACAAATACACCATTAGATGAGGTGGAAGGTCTAGCACCATCAAGACCATAGTTGTACCTTCGGGTTCAAGGCCTCAATGAGAAAACCTTAGTACACCTAGTTGGTTCTTCAAGACCTAGGAAATATTTGTCCTACCATAATGGCCTTGTACAACATAAGGGACATTTAAGTAGTGATGAACTTCACTAGTTAGGATAGGAAGCAATGCTTGCTAGTAGACAAGGCTTCACTTTGTTGTTTAAGGATTAAGTAAAGGACAATTTCCAAGGGACTAAAACTTATGTGCATAGGTTTAGCCTCACACTATATGAGCTCATAGCAGATTACATATGATAACATATCTGTTGTTTTTAGCATTTTCCTTACAGTTGAAGATCCCTTACTGAGAATTACAAATTCTCCTTCCCTTGTCTTATGTTGTGCAAATTCTGACTGTGTTGAGTGCAATAACTGCTAAGGGTTGTCGTGGTAATCTTTTGTTGTAGGTATTTTTCTATGAGAATCTTTATGATTCTAGTTTTCTTAGTTAGTTTTTGGTGAAGTAACAGTACTAACTATAGCATTTTTCTTGGCTGCAGAAGCTAGCAGTACATGGATAGACTTTTGCGACTCGCCACTGGGACTCATCTCCAAGGTAGAAGTTAGTTAGGAGGATTTTAGTAGAGGCTTGTATATGTTGTATGCCTAGTTGCCTCCCATGTCTATGTTTGGAGCTTTAGACTCTAGGGTTGCTTTTAGGTGAGGGGCATTGGTCTACTGCTGTTGGATGCCCTCACATGGTTGTTATGTGTAGTAATAATAATACAAATGTTGATTATGTATGCTTTGACTTTTTGAACTTAATTTTTATGAAAAAGTGCTTTGGCCATGTGAATGTCTTATGGTTTCCGTGTACTCAAGTCAAAGCTAAATGAGCATGCATCTTGCATTTTCTAGGTTAATCAACTAGTTTCATTAAGTTTTAATTCACGCACAAATATAGCTAGCCAATTGCAGCCACTGTGAGATTCGTTCTTACAATCTTTCTTGGTTGGGCCGAGGGCAGCCGTGTCATATTGAGCCTTCTACCCTGATGATCATGTGGACCGCCCCTGCTGGGGGTCTAGGATTTTAACAATACCTTTAGGAGTAGGGCCTCTTGAGCCTTCGTCCCTTGTTGTTATCACCCTTATCATCTTTCCCATGAGGCCTCTCCTCTTGTCTCTAGGAAAGATATGTTCACCGTAATAGATATTCCTTTAGCTTGCCTTCCTAAATCATTTCCTCAAACAGCTTCTTTAGGTGCTAGCATTGCTCAATATCATGCCTCCAATACTTATGGTACCTATAGTATTTCATGAGGTCCTTTTTGTCTTAAGGGGGCATCCTTGGTAGCTATCTAGGGATCTATTCTTTTTTTCAATGGTGTAGAGGGTGTTTGACCTTGTTCCTTTCAAGGGTGGGAGGATGGGCTCTAATTGTGAGTCCTCGTACCCCTATTTTGGAACCCACTTTCTATGGCTCTAGGGTTATCTGTAAGGACCATTGGTCGGTTTAGTTCCTCAGCATGCATGTATTTTATGGAACAGTTAAGGAATTCCTTTAGGTCCTGTACGGAATTCCCAAGAAGGTCCTAGGCTAGTCTTGAATCCTGGGCTAGTCCCTAGGTAATGGCTACTATGTGTATAGCTCTAGAGAGAGCCTTGCACTTGTATTGCTTCTACATTTAATCTTTGGGCATAGTTCTTTAGTGGCTCTTGTTGACCTTGTCTAATTTTTAGTGTGTGGGCCACATTTTTTGGGGTTGGCCAGCTTCCCAAGAAGTGCCTTATGAACACTAGTAAGAGATCTGTGAATGAGGTGAAATGACGCCCCTAGTTGAACCCAATCAAGAGGTGGTAACCCCGTTAGTGCAGAGCTAAAGGCCTTACACATGATGGCATCAAAAGCTTTTTCAAACCTCATAGAGGTTCTATACCTTTACAGACGATTTGCTAGGAACATAAGGCCATCGGACATGTCAATCTTTGGCGTATGGAACTCCTTAGGGGTAGGGGCATTAATTATCTCTTCTGAGAAAAGTTGGAGCCATAAGTACTCCACGTCTATGCCCATGGTAGGGCCTTCCTTTAGCCACTCTAAAGCCCACATGCATTCTTCCATCTGATCAAGTTTCTGTAGGATCACATTGATGCCGTTAGGACCATCTGAATTGTCCAAGAATGATGGCCTCTCATGGGTTTAGGCCCTTGAAGGTTGGCTTTGTGGAAGGGCTAGTTGAGGATCCTCCAAGTGGCTTTCAGTGGCCTCTTCTGGAGCCTTTGGCAAGGCTCTTCAAATTTTTTACTGGACTATCACCCTTAGTTGTTCGAAGAGGGCATGTAATAATGCCCGATACCGTTTGTCATTCAAGGGTGTAGGGCCCTTACCTCTGCAGGCTTCCCTTTGAAACCCTATGGGATTCTCAAGGCAATCTCCTTAGTGTTATAACCCTCTAGGCAGTAGACCTTCAATGGTCAGGCAAAACTTGTTAAACAAATCAAAATCCATCATTCAATGCCTCAATTGGTTTGAATTAGCATTGACATGCTATAGTTTTTCTTCCATAAATTTTAACTTGGGTGTTCGATTAAGGCAATTCAACATTCCTTGAGAAGCTAAAAGAAAGATCTACAATTTTGATGCTTCCACTAAAGTCCAAATTGGCCTAGGATTTTCTATATTTTGCTCCAAAGTGAAGGGTCAATGAGTGCTTAAAGGTTCTTGGGGTGGAAGGTGACCAATGGTACCTTAGTACCCTCTATAACTCCTCAAAGCACTAGTTTTGGATCAAGTTCTCTTGGGTAGAAAGAAAGTAAGAAGGAAAGTCATCTAGGATGAGCTTGGAGCATTACAATAGGGTCATTAGGAAAGGTTAAGGGGCCTTTAGCACCATTGGTAGTCTAGTTGGAAGCTTTGAGCCTAAGACACCAATAAGGAACTGTAGTGCACATAAGGTGTTCTATGGAACCTAGTAAATTAAGTTCGTCCAAAACAAATCTTACCATAATAATGTTAACCAAGTAATGGTGGATAGTGAAGCACCAGGGATGAAGGCTTCGTGAATGTATGGCCTAGGTAAGTTGTGGCTTGAGGCAGAAGTGAAAGCTTAGTGCGTTCTTGGTAGGTTAAATCGGCAAGGCTTAGTACCTTAGTGATCTAGGCAAGGAAATTAGCTTCAGACACCAAGTTGGGCCTAATGCACCAGTTGGGTGGAGTCTTAGTGCCAGAGTGGCCTAGACAAGCCAACGGCTTAAGGTACTATGTGGGTGCCTAGTCCTCCTAGTTAGTTCCATAAAACTCAAGCAAGGAGCATCCACCATGTTCACCTGTGCAACAACAAATGGAAGGTTAACGAGTGAGCTAAGCTCACTAGGACATCAGCAAGCTAAGCTTGCTAGGAGCGAGTTAGGGGCCAAGAACTCACTAGGCACGGCGTGATGTCCATGCAAGGACTAAGAAGAGGTAAGGTCCCAAGGGACTCCAATACATGCGCATATGTTAGGCCCCAAACTGCATAGGGCCCGTAGTAGATATTATATATTATATATATGATTGTCCTTAGGTTCTTGTTTATAGGTTTTAATATTTCTTTACAGGTGCCCAAATCCCTTACTGGGAATCTTCGGATTCTTACTCGCTTTAGTGTTGTTGTGCATGTTAAATCTATAAGGAGCTTGATGACCTTTGAGGGTTGTCAAGCTAGCAGTTGTATTGTAGGTAACCACCTAGTGAATCATTCATTGATTCTAGCTTTTCTAGTAATGTTGTTTTTGCTAACTATAGTTGTCTTGCAGCCTTGCAGAGGCTAGTAGCACAAGGATTGACATAGTGTACCATCGATCTCAGCAGTAGTCTTTTAGTATACGTATGTATGATAGTTTAGCCTCTAATGTCTCTAGGTCGAGTAGTATTTTAGTTGCTTTTGGGCACGTGCATAGTCTTTACTTATGTAATCATGCATGCGCATGGTTATTACTTGTAGTAAATACACTTATGCTTTTATGCTTTGACTTGTGGTTTGTTTATGTTTTATAAAAGCCACGGCAATGTTTTTGATTCATTTTCTTAAATTGAAATTCAAGTTGAAGTAAGTGCATGTATAGGGCATTGTAGGTCAATAACTAGATGCATGAAAGGTTTTGAAATGGGACAAGTAATTAACTAGCCAACTACAACTAGTATGAAACTTTGTTCCATAGTCTTCCTAGGAGGACCCCAATCAGGGTAGGGGACGCTTCAGTTAGTGTGTTTCTTCATTAGTGAGCCCTATGGGCCTCTCAAGGTGATGACTTTATTACTCAATCTCATGTGGTTCCTAATTCTCTACTATTGATCTTTGTATGTTCACCATTCTAGGTTCCTTTAGATGGCCCCAAATTGGTAATGAATATGGTTGGGTAAGCTGGAACCAAGAGTTCGGTGATTAGCGAATTGGTATCCTGCATCCAAAGCTAGGGTCAGAGCCTTAGGATGTGCTCCCAGGGGAAATCAGCCAATGATTAGGTTTGTTTTTTTGATAGAATATTAGAGAGAAGGAAAGGAGAGTGAAATATTTCACCATAGGAATGATGATTAAGGCAATTCAACATTCCTTGAGAAGCTAAAAGAAAGATCTTCAATTTTGATGCTTCCACTAAAGTCCAAATTGGCCTAGGTTTTTCTATATTTTGCTCCAAAGTGAAGGGTCAATGAGTGCTTAAAGGTTCATGGGGTGGAAGGTGACCAATGGTACCTTAGTACCCTCTATAACTCCTCAAAGCACTAGTTTTGGATCAAGTTCTCTTGGGTAGAAAGAAAGCAAGAAGGAAAGTCATCTAGGATAAGCTTGGAGCATTACAATAGGGCCATTAGGAAAGGTTAAGGGGCCTTTAGCACCATTGGTAGTCTAGTTAGAAGCTTTGAGCCTAAGACACCAATGAGGAACCGTAGTGCACATAAGGTGTTCTATGGAACCTAGTAAATTAAGTTCGTCCAAAACAAATCTTACCATAATAATGTTAACCAAGTAATGGTGGATAGTGAAGCACCAGGGATGAAGGCTTCGTGAATGTATGGCCTAGGTAAGTTGTGGCTTGAGGCAGAAGTGAAAGCTTAGTGCGTTCTTGGTAGGTTAAATCGGCAAGGCTTAGTACCTTAGTGATCTAGGCAAGGAAATTAGCTTCAGACACCAAGTTGGGCCTAATGCACCAGTTGGGTGGAGTCTTAGTGCCAGAGTGGCCTAGACAAGCCAACGGCTTAAGGTACTATGTGGGTGCCTAGTCCTCCTAGTTAGTTCCATAAAACTCAAGCAAGGAGCATCCACCATGTTCACCTGTGCAACAACAAATGGAAGGTTAACGAGTGAGCTAAGCTCACTAGGACATCAGCAAGCTAAGCTTGCTAGGAGCGAGTTAGGGGCCAAGAACTCACTAGGCACGGCGTGATGTCCATGCAAGGACTAAGAAGAGGTAAGGTCCCAAGGGACTCCAATACATGCGCATATGTTAGGCCCCAAACTGCATAGGGCCCGTAGTAGATATTATATATTATATATATGATTGTCCTTAGGTTCTTGTTTATAGGTTTTAAT